>JAUMHH010025716.1:0-10528 GCA_032359455.1 Chlamys rubida | reverse complement strand
CCAATTTCTTGGTATGGCATTAATAACTCCATAGTAATCTATAAAATTAACATTTATATTATACTTTTGAGAAAAAAACTAACAAAAAAAGTAACATTACTATTAGTCATAGGCCTAATTGTGAAACGAAAGCAAAGGCTTACAATCACTTTTATATTTCATGAAAGAGTGTCGTTTTATAATGGTGGCTATGATAATATGTATATTATCATTTACAAAACTAGAAACCAAACTGTAAGCGTTTTCATATTGAAACAGTAGATAAAAAACATTTTCCAGAAGGGGAGACCGGAGCATATTCGGCCCATTTTTATTTATAAAGCCGTTCTGGGCAGTATGGCATTTGTCATACACCATTTAGAAGAAATACCACATTCCGTAATCACAAAAGAGCAAAAATTTATTATTTATTTACATGTACTGTTTAAGGCATACTGTTGCCGTTAAAAAACAAGACTGGGACGAATAACGTATATGTGTCTCTGAAACCCCCTAATAAAACAATTTAGTTAATGAGGCCTAACATACAGGCCAACGAAAGTCAAATTGACTAGCTATGACTTGAATTGTTTTATCTATTTTCAGTAACTAAGTGAGTGTTAAATATGATAATTTAAATATTATTCTAAAATCATTTGCACTGTGTAGCACATGCCAAAAAGGTTACGATGTGACCATTCATTTTCATATATCCTACCCCGTGTCAACCCTCGACCAATATCAGCCCTCGGGCATCCGGACCCTTGGGTTGATTATACGAGAGATAACATGGAAATGGTCATATGATGACCTCTAAAATGAGTTGCTGCAGAAGCAGTTGCTTTTCGTTCCTTACGGTACACGGCTAAAAACACAAACATGGAATTGCTTTTGCAGCGCAAGTTTTAAATATGTGATCTTTCACCCCTGCAGGTCGGGGATCGAGAAAAGAATACACCTGCAGAGGCGACTTATGTGGGAACCCCCATGCAGAATTGGGGATTTGCTTTTGTGCCCTCTACGTGGGGATACAAGAGCGACCAAAATAAATCTGCTGCGTCCATTGATATATTTCAATAATTGATATAAAAAAATGTATTTGGGATCTTTATATTTCTGTCTACTTCTTACTACCTTTTATTTCCTAGCGCCTTGCTTGACAACATCTAACTTTTGGCCTTAAAATTGACCGTTTGCCCAGAAAAAGAAGGCAATGGGTTCTGTCCCAAAGCCGGGAAATACCAAAGTCCTTAAATAACAATGGTATAGTTAAACTGTTTCACCTGTTGCCAGTATATATGTGACCGGACGGAATGCTGTGCTGGGTGCATTGTGTTTCAGTGAGATAGCAATATAAAGCTGGCATCTGATCCGCACTTTCACAAGGAGGCAAGTACAGAAACATACCCTGTCTCAGGCACGTCCTTAAATTACCTTATAGCTGTTCATAGGACGTTAAACAAAATAAAACAAAACCAAACCAATTTTCTTCTGCTTTTGTCACCCGGTCCCCACACTATTACAAAGCTTTATATCTGATTCGAGTAATTGCCTTCAACTTACCAATGACGTATTAAGGCGAAACTGGAAAAGAATATTTAATCCATTGGTCCATTCAATATCATTTGCAACATAATCAAATCACGCCCCTCGAAATGTATCCTCCCCTATGTCAATCAAAGTGGCGTGATGTTGTCGGCTGATCAATTTCCTCGAAATGGATTGCAGTCTTGTTGAGCATGCGTACTATGCAGTTGCTGATGATCGTTGTTGGAGGAAGGCAAAGAGGGCGGCCATGTTGGAAAGTTTCAAAGGTGCACATTTTGAATGAAGACAATAGACGACTTGAGGCCATAAAAGATGCTAATGTTAGTGGTATGTTTTCGAGATTTTAATAGCGAAATTTATGGACTATTTTCTATTTGCAATGAAAATGAAAATTTATAAGGACAAATAACGCAAGGGAAAATCTCACTTTAGTAATTGTTCGGAACGTAGGAATTGTTTTCCATTTGGCGACGATTCCTACGAATACAATATATAATATAGAGAGTCAATCCAAAACGGAAAAAAATATCGAGAAAAACAATCTAATATAGTCAGTCTACTTTTCGTTTACAACTTCGCGTATTTTCATTTGTTTGCTTTTCTCGATGTAAACAAGTGGACTATCTTGCCGACAGTAGTGAAGCATGAAAATAAAGTAATTTGTTATTTGAAAATTAAAATCATTTTGTTCAACTTTTAAATAATACAATTCTATACAAATCGAATTTGTCTTTTCTATGAGAAACACACTATATTACCTATTTTTTCAATCAGATAAATACATCCTTAACGTGTTGTAATAAATAAAAAATCACCGATTTTATTTCATATAAAATATAGATGTTTTAAAAACAAAATCGGCAACTTTGCTTCTTGTAGTCCATACGACCCCAAGTACAGGCACAGGTATATCACAAATCGAAATTCACTGACTTGAACTATGTCATGCTAATATGCAGGTGTGTTGTCCTTTTCAAATGCTCTTTTAAAATTGAACATCTGTGAGTATTTACATTGACGTGTTAAGGATGTGTTCTATTGTGGACATGACCCCGGAACTTCAAGGGCAGTTGTAGGTATACTCCCTTAATTAGCCGTGTGTGTATCCCATGTCGATGTCTCGTTGACAGCTGATATTCAATGAGGGCGACATAACGTTTCAGTTCACATGAATGATTTAAATGAACGAATTTAATTCGAGATGAACTAATTCAGTAATAAACATATATATATATATCTCTTTTGGGTGTTTAAAGTATTCTTTTTAGAAACGTCACGAATTTTTAAAGTACAAACTACGAAATGTAATTGTACTCGGAAATATAGGTACGGTATGGCATATTGTTCAATAATTTGACGGTTTTACTGTTTTGTCCGTGTGTAATTTCATTCACAAAACGCCTAAGCATTATGTCGACACTTCTTGTCTATATTTAAGATTTATTGTCACAACTAATGCTAAAATCATGTTACAGTATGTGCCCGATATCCGGTTTGAAGGAATAACAATTAAGACAATTTCTGAGATATGTTTCCGGTGATTGATGAAAAGATCCATAAAATCATATTAATACAATGTACATGTGTTGTTATTTGCCAATGAACATTATTGGAGAGTTAACGATGTATATACAGGCCTGATATGATCAGAAGTTCATCGCGAATGAATGTAATATTTAATAGATATATTTTCTGCTAATATTCAATTAGAATAAATCCAGGTATCGACCTCAGCCAAAGGCTACAATTGTTTTATTATTTTACAAAACAGTAATGTAAGCAATCTGAAAAAAACACCACAACAAATGTTTGGAAACACGTTATAATTCTATTTTTAGAAACACCCAGTTTTTTTAACAAAAAATCACACGCTCCAAGTCAATATCGGTTTTTATCGGTGGGCACGTGATGCACTCCTAGCCGATCACTTGTCGGGAATGATATGAAAAAATAATAATCTACAATATACTGTTGTTTAAAATTGGATGCACACTTGGGACACAGGGACCCGAGAAATTGTTACAACAGCTATATGTTGGACACAAACTGATTTGTTCAGAGAAATACTAGAAGTTATAGAGTTATACACTGTTGTCATGGTATATTATACTATAACATCAATAGAATATCCGGAATTTACCGTTTTGTCTATTATGGTATTCTGTCTCCGTATCTATTTTCTATGTTTTGTTGTTTCTTCCTGTTTCCGGGAAAAAATGGAAAGTTGAAATGTGAAGCTGTTTTTATTCATCTCTAAATAATCCTCTCACATCGCAAACCCAGATAATGTAGATAAGCTCTCTGTCTAAATCCCCCCGGGATCACAGGTCGCGCGGTCGTTAAACCCGAACAAACAAAACTATTTACAGGTCTGCTGTCATCCACTCAATATTTGCCAAAGTATCGTTTAACAAGTGAGATAGACGGTGGGGTATCGATCACGGCACCTTGAGGTACTCTAAGTAAAGAACTTGTGTATTTTACATCTCCCCTTCACCTATACCACTACAACCTTTTTTTTGCAAGTGTTTCTTCGATACATGGACTAATATCACCCCCTATACACTCCAAACCCAGACCTGATACGGGTAGGTACACAAATTATAAACCTATTTAAGATATAAACAACAACACACGCCTGCCATTGTTACGGTAATGGCGGAGGATCTTATGTCCGGAGTCAGATCGTACAAGTAGCACGACACAGTTTGACACGTAATTTACTCTCCACACTAAGCGCAGGTGTACAAAACGTTCGTCTGACGTATTTTCCATAACTATTGATATAATTCAAGTAAAAATGTAGGCTGAGACTATAAAGGGTTATGATTAATACCCGAATGCATTTAATAAAAAATCATTCTGAAATATTAGATTTTGAATGATTTTCTACTACTTACCTTGAAATTAAGCTTTTTATGAGTGGGATCCAACCCTCAAATACTGTAAGAAAGCCTATCAATGAGCAATGCTAATCCGCTCTAAACCTCAGGATCTTTTTAAATATACATGTCTACAAATTTTCAATTCCATTCGACTAAACAGTATATCTGATTAATCTCCACGGCATTTTTCTTAAAAAAAAATGAAATTAAAAAATGAAATAGATAAATTGAAATGTTTTTAACAGAGGCCTGTTCGTTTATGCGGAATATCCGGTTTGTCTGTATTCTCTGTCGGACCTGCAAATGTTTATGAAGGCCTTGCAAGGCTTTGTCAAGGCTAGCCTGAAAGCAGCATCAAATTACTAGGTCCGACCTTATTTCATAAACAAACAACTCTGGTCCAACCGGTTCAACCTTTTGGATCGCGATAAACGAAAGCGGCCAAGGTTTGGAAGTTTTGACATATCGACGTTTTTCGGTCTAATTCAGACCTCTCCAACACTACATATAACACCGGATTACAATTTTTATGACTTGAATGTGTAAATTGTTAGAACAACAGGAAAACGTGACAAACTCTTGCAAGTTTTACTTCAACCCCTATCTTCTAATATCGGAGAAAGTGAAGAGATCGATATGTTCCCGTTGTTCGTCCGTCCGTCCGTCCCTGCCCCTCTCTCTGAAATCGTTTTCATTCTATAACATGACATATGCGCATCAATAGTAAGTTGTTTCTAACCCTGTTGGAAATTCAAGTTTTATACAACTCAGGGTTAGAAACAAATTTCTCCCAAACTCTTAACTCAAATCAGAAAGAGAAGTTTAGTGAAAATGATATCATCTCCGAGATTTTGTCTAACTCAACTCCTCGTAGAGACTTAATGCAGAGATGTATTACTTAAGAATCTTTCCCCGAGGGTTGAGATTCCCCTATCTCACCAACAAGGGGGTGAATGATTCTTTTTCTCTTACCCTGTTCTCCCATTGTGTATCATATTAACAATGTAATGATAACGTTACATGCTAAACTCAGGGTTGACGTGACGTCATGTATTGTTGAAGTGACGTCATACCATTGTTATGAATAGGGGAATCTCCCCGTCTCAACCCTAGGGTGAGACAAGGAAATCTCACACCGGTAAAAATGCAGATACATCTGTCCAGGGTAAGAGAAAGATCCATCAGGTACTTCTTGAGAAATAGAGATAACAAACATTAACAGTCAAAATCCTAGATGGCCACGTGCCATGTGATCATTCCTAAAATTAAAAATGTACAACTAAGGATGAAGAAAAATCTGCTTGTGACATTTTAGAAAAATCTTTACAATACTTTATGGGAAACAGTGAAAATAACTACAAATGTTAAAATCCAAGATATGATCAGTCTCAAAATAAAACATGCACAACCAAGGACCAATTGGAACCTACATATGATATTGGAGAAAGATCCATCCAGTAATTATAGTGAAATAGTAATAACAAAAGATGCCCAAGGAAGAACCACAGTTGGACCATGAACCAAAGTGAAAATAGTGAGCTAAAAAGAAACGGATGGCTGTCGATGATGCGAACCTGTTTTAAATCACAAACCTTGTAGATCGTGAAGTTGTAAACTTCTCCATTTTTGTCTTCAAACTCCAAACAAAACATTTCTTCTTTCAAATTTTCATCTAGAAAAAAAGAAATAATAGTTCTTGATAAAAGTTTTCCTATTTTTAAAAAGAAAATAAACCAATGTAATTAGTGAAACACTTTGCATCTGAAATTCAGATTATTTTTTTCTTTAGAAATTTCTATTTTCAAATATCAAACTAATATCTATGATTTGATAAAATGCCTTGCAACATGTGCTTTTTACCAAATACTTCTTTTCAAAAACACAGAAACAAAGACAAAGTCCCATTACAGTGACAGAGGTAACAGTTAACAGTTTAACTTATTGGTACCCTCTACTTTATTACAAGATTGACAAACTATTACCAGTATTTTGACGAAAAATCATGGGCCCACAACAAGTTTCTTCAACAACTTTCTTATGCTGAAATGTCCAAGTGCTTGAGGAAATACCTGGCAATTACAATCTATACACATCCAGTTTCTGATTTTTTTTATACATTTTTTGAAGGAATTATCAATCAAAATGTTTCTGGTAGAGTGTGAAAAAGAGCACATTACTCCAATTATGAATTATAAGTACCTTTATGCTGTCTCATAGGAGGAATGTAGACATTGGCCTCAGGTTTCTTGTGCTTGGACCCAGAATGTTTGCCAGTCTTTGACACTCCCTTCTTAGCTCTGCTTTCTTTCTCATATGTGTTTCTGTAAGTAATGTTATATAAGGTGATAGACATATAACAGGTGTGAGAATGTAACAGACATATAACAGGTGTGAGGATGTAACAGACATATAACAGGTGTGAGGATGTAACAGACATATAACAGGTGTGAGGATGTAACAGACCAGATGGAAGTTAGAACTTGTTACCCACAAAGTATTGATGGACACTCTGCCAATGATACCCTGTCAAAAGCTACTTCGGTTAAATAATTTAACTACCGGATATTTCAAACTTGAAATTACTATTGCTCTTGGAAATAAAAAAGGTCCACAGGGCCTGTATCATTCATCTGGATATCTAAGAAAATCACTGCAAAATATTCTCATTACAAGTAGTGCAACATTGCTATATATATTCTTCCCTGTACTTGATAATATGCTACAGCATAAATATTATGACTATAAACTTCAGTTGTTTTGGTGTTGTTTAAACCTTAAAAGAGGCCAAGGTTGCTGATTTGAAGGGAACATTATAGGACCATATCTCTGAAGTCTGGTAGCTGCTTGAAAATATTACAACCCTGCGCATTTCTGAAATTGAGCAAGGGATATCTAAAATTTAATGAACTTTACTTATTAAAGTCCATGTTGTCATTGACCCTAGTTGATACTTTATAATAAGCTGAAGTTTGACCTAAACACAACATAGATGTATGACAAAGAATTATTTGCATTTTACGGTGCCAAAAAAAGTCCTGTGCAGTCATTACTATTACGTAACAGTCAAACGGTCTTCCTGACGCCAAAAGTTTGATATCAAAAGTCCACGAAATGAAGCTATCACAACAGCAATAAGGGAATTCATTGCTGTCGATATGAGGCTGGTTTCGGTAGTTGAGAATGCCAGGTTTCTAAACATGCTTAACATGTTGGAGCCTAGGTACACATACACAGCGCCGAGTAGAACATGGATTATCTTGATCTACAGTGACATTTATATTAAAAAATTTTTTTTAATATTGTCGAGTAAAAGAAATCACCTTTTATAAGATTTTAGTTGTATTTTACAATTGTTATTTCTTTTTCTTCATTTAGTTTTGTATTATTTTGAAAAGAATCAGCTAATTATCATTCCTTCACATTTATATATTCATTTTATTTCTTAAGTAAAGCATTGTATTAAAAGTATTGTATTGAATCAAAATGTACCAAACTGTGAAGGCCCTTCCTCCTGATACGTATCGTGAGGTAGGCGTATCGTTTCAGCCCTCGTTTTCGGTCTGGATCAGTACGGTGGGTTGATTTGTCACCCTGTGACCTACAAAAATGGCGATCCCTCAGGTGGGAAATTTTGAATGATTGAAAATCGAAGACTCTACTGATGGAATTAAGCAGCTGTTGGTGATAATAAGATCTGATTTGGATAAAAAAAATAATCCATTTATCAATATCTGTGAGATATGTGTTGTGTCATAGTAGATTTTTGTTGTCAGTACCTCATAACTCTCAGATACCAAACGGTGTCGGAGAATTCCACGTTTTCATATAGCAGTGCGCTCTGGCCCCACACCAGACATTCTATCTGTCAAAACGTCTAAGTCTGGTGTCGGGCTAGAGGAAACTCAGGCTAGACAGCCATACTGTGTCATCTGAGATGGAAGCCCCTAGCAGTAAGAATAGCCAGTGCAACCTTGTTATTCAAGATCATAAAAAACATTGTGGAAGTGGAGTTCAGCCATAAGATCAGGCAGGCAAATGCAAGGAACTGTGGAGCCACCAGCGGCAGCTTGAAGCAAATCCCGGTCAAGACTGACATTTACCAGAAGTACTTTCTTCCAAAAACCATCATAGAACCACATTCCCAGTAACAACAAGATTTCCCCTTCAGTGGAATCATTCCAGTCCTCATTACGACCCAAAGGACCTTTCAGGAAGGTCATCTGGACCTTCAGGACCTCCCTTATGAAGAAGCTAAAATTACCAACATTAGCATACCGTCGCATTAGAGGTGGCATGATAGAAACGTACGATCCATGTGCAACATGTGTGTGAAAGTGGCGATTTGTTTCTAAAATATTAGTTTGAAGAGCGAACCTGGTGCGGGTCGCTTATTTCCCGCATGTTATAGAGGGCCGTTAATCGACGCCAGACCGTTATAAAAAAAAGTTGATAAAACGTCAGAATAATTTGGACTATGCTAGAATTTGAGACGACTTACGAACTTAAGGTTGTGATAAAGCGGTATATAAGAACCTCAAATTATTATTATTATTATTGACGGATACCACATTTTAAAATATATAACCAGTAGCCACATGTACTAGCCTCATCTGTCAATAATACAACATATTATAGGTGTATTGACAGACGGGACTAGTGCCTGTGATATAACAGCTCGTAGCTGTAACATAGAAATATCTCACTACTTTAAAATGTTTAACTGGCTGTTCGAGAAATGTGCACCATGCTGTCATTCATGTCGCTTGAGCAGCACACCCCTGGATCCTGAGGATGATGACGATGAAACCAATGAAACTGACTTGAGCCAGTCGAGGATAAATCTGAACAAGAAAAACAAATAAGAAGATAACAAGAATAATTAGAAATAATATATTACCGGTCCACTTGATTCCTGATAATACTTTTCATAAATCCATGTTTCATATCAATCCTGGTGACCGGTGTTTCAGCCATGGTTTGTGAACACCATCGGCATAATCAGCTTCAGCTTTACCATAAATGTAACATGTGATAAACGTCATCGATTTACGTATTCTTTGAATTTCACATCATTGTCATGTAAACGCTTGTACAATCAATGAGCCGGTAAAACGTTTTGCTAACCACGATGCTATAGTGTACACATGTATGACGTTTTGTGTACGCGCATGAAAGTATGGCGGAAAATGAAAGCCGGGAGTTGGCAAACGAGCTCAAAGGTATCTTAAAAAGAAAGCGAGATAGCTCACATCTGGGCAAACACGAGGATGAAAACCCAATAAGATCTATTCTGAAGAAAGGAAAAACATCTAAACCCAAAGAATCAAAACCGGAATCGGTTGAAACACGTGCGTCAAAGGCTGATCTAGTGCACGACAGTCCGTCTAAAAAGGGAATATTGAAGTCTTCAGTTGTTGTACCGTCACAGCAAGGAAATACCCCTAGAAGCATTCTTGTAAAAACACAAGACAAGACAGATACCGTTTTAGCTGCTGAACAAGCTCAGTCTATTGTAAGCCTGGTCAAAACATCTAGAAATATATCTCAGCCTCAAGTTAAAAAAGAAATTAGAGATGAACTATATGAAATAGCAGAGGCTGAACTTCTTTCCGAAGAACAAGAACAGTCAGAACAGGAACCGTCGTCTCCTCCCCCACAACCAAAAAAAGCAACACCTGATGCTAATCGAGAAACTAAACCGGAGGCAGAGCATGTGAAAGAAGACAGGCGATCAAGCTCCAGCAAACATAAGTCTGGTTCTTCAAAGTCGCATTCATCACGGAAGGAAAAGACATCATCAGACAAAAAGCCCAAGACTGATAAAAAGCAAAAGCCTTATCAGCCGACAAATACTACCCTTGTGGACGATTATGACGATGATGATGAAATTGGTAATTATGGACATAAATTGTTTTAGTTTTCCTAAAGCTGACAGTGCAAGTTAGAAAATCGAGATTAAAAAACATGAAATAATTGTTTTGCTTACCTTTGAAATGTTTCCTAGTGACTTTCTCCTATGCCAAGGGTCTCACTTAAAAGCGACAACAAGCGTCTTCAAGTGACAACAAGCGTCGCCAGACAAAATCTTCAAAAATACTGAATAAAGTAAGCGACAT
>JAUMHH010025705.1:0-10528 GCA_032359455.1 Chlamys rubida | reverse complement strand
AACTTAGAATGATATCACTAACAACACAACATAATTGGAGGTGACACAGGGATTATGAAAACTGAGTATAATGTAGGTATGCTGGGAAATAATGGAATCGTTACTGGACTGTTTCAAACGAAACACTAAAAAGCGTAATTAAAAGTTTTTGAAGAAGCTATATTTAGTGTTTCGGACTATGTTTTTTTTTCAAAGTTAAACAGTTTACAATGTCAATTTCTATAAGGTCGTCTCCGTTTCATTTTTTCAGATTTCAATATACTCAATCACAAATAGAAATTGTACAATTTATTAGGACACTGTATGCACACCTCGAATTAACCGCGGTCTCTGATAAGTTATTTTAATTCTGCCACGTTTGCGATGTTACACCGCTTTTCATTGGTTAATTACATAGTGTTAATGGACGATAGACTATGATTTTGCATGTACTATTTGCCAACAGACCATGCACGTACAAACCTCCCTGTATTGCAAATATAAACAAATAAGTCATGAGACTTATTAAGTAAGGATGCACACATGTAATTTTTTGCATAAATTTAACGATTTTGCTTGCAAACAAACAAAATCTTTCTTGTTAACCTTTAAATCTACTTAATTCCTGTTAGGTCTACGATTAGAACGGTCTGTCGATCTTAAAATGAAAATGACTCGAAATGGTGTTTTTACGTTCAACAGATGTTCATTTTATGAGATAACAAGGAATGTCAAACGATTCATTCCTTTGATAGATTAAAATAAATATTTTATGTACAGCTTGACATCAGCATTTATTTTTATTGCCCGTTGAATGGAGACACCTAATGGCAACTGAAAATAAATACTATGGGGATTTAAGACCATATACGGACGACAATTCATCAAATATATAATAGTTCTCTAACATATCTCGGCTAAACAGGTAAAAAAGGAAAACTGCCTACAGCGTCAGGAACGTTAAAAACGCGCAACTTGTTGTGCATCTCGTGACAAATGTTTGTATGCGTAAAGGAACTGCCTGATTTATATATTTTGATCTAGATCACCTTGTATAACATTCGCCAATGGACACTAAAGACACGTTAACATTACATTTTACATGGTAGAAAAGATATAATCAGTTTTATTTTTTGTTCATACCTTGGGGTTATACCATCATGATATGACATGAATTTAATGTCAGCTTGGAGACCATTCCGTATTTATTTCATTCTTTTTAACCCTTTTATTCATATGTAATAACAATGTTTATTGGTACATCCGATTTTCCGAGATATTTGACCAAAATAAAAACAAATGTATGTAAATGCCTGAATATTGGATGCATGTCTAAATTAAAATGTGACCTTTGTGCTAAAAACGCTGTACTTATAAATAAAAGTTTCTAATATTTGCAGCTTTAGTGTTACGCATCACACCAAAATGATGAAATTACAAAAAAAACATGTAGTTTTGTGAATACAAGTAAGCGTCCATTTGTGATTTTGGTCTCCCACTTTACCCCCTCATATCTTGGAATGGTCTCCAAGCTGACCTTAATTTCATGTCATATCATGATGGCATAACCCCAAGGTATGCATATGCAAAAAATTAAACTTATCGGTGATAGCCACCAGAAGGCCCAAATTGGCACCCATCCTTTTCCCCCCAAATCCCCGAACGGTTCAACTGGACAACGTGAATGGAATTTTGATATTTGTTCACCTGTAGAAAACAGCTTGAGGAACGTTTTATATGTGAAATCAATAAACTTGAGGTCCACAATATGTTGAGTCATTATATGCAAGCGATATTATTATATCTCATCTTTATAACAGTGTGTCTGGTTGGATGATACTGGTTACATGACGGGGTAATTAAACATCATGTCGCCCTCAAGTTTCCCCGAATATGATTCCCTTATTCGGAGCCCCTCTAGAAAGATATACAAAAGCGACCACAACCTAGTTCCAAATGACGAAAGCAGACGACAACAATTGCGCGTCAACCTGATTATTTATTTTTATTCGGCATAATGAAATATTTATTGCCCGTTGCAGTAGGGAATCACGCTTTGCCCACGCGAGACATGATAACCTCCGTGAAACAAAGAACCATGTTTCCCTACAGCAATGACAATAAATGTATATTATGCTTCACTATAACCAGACGACCATGCATTGTAATCTGTAACACGCTCTCACATAATGACTGCTTAATACACAAAGACGTTTCTTACTTAAGAGCCAAAAATAATCAAATTCCTATCAGACAAACTTGGATATATATAAAAAGTGCGTTGACGTCAATAAATGACCTAAATACCAAAGACATAATTGGAAGTAGGTCAGCGCTTAGATGAGACACGCCGGTGGCCTTGGAAGTAGGTCAGCGCTTAGAAGAGACATGCCGGTGGACTTTATGTATTTCCAATCTTTACAAAGTATCACAATTGGACTATTTATCAGACATTCACAGTGGAAATTTTGAAGTGGAACGGGTTTTTAGACGTTATATTTTGCCAGCTACACATAAAGACCCAATGCTGACACGGGTCAAAAGTCATCAGAGATATTTGTTGACAATTCAAAAGCTACCCTTAAGCGCTTTGTGTTATTATCAAACTGCATAAATCATTTACGTACCGTCTGGTACAATTTTATGGTTTTGATATGAAAGATCATGGCGAATTATAAATTTTTCATTGGCATATATAATTATATATAATAGAAAACAAATCGATTACGTATGTCTGTGTTTTGTTGGTCTGCGTAATACTGACAATTGCATGATAATTGGCCATTGGAGTCAACTTCATCAAAAACCGATTAACGTGCAGGACATAATCACGAAAAACGATTACAAACGAAATAGTCGATATGATGAGAAGATTTGTAACATATAACTGCTAATTACGGACTTTGTGGGATCAAATTCTGTTTTAAGTTAAAGGGTACCACTGCACTGGATATTATCAAAAAGAAGAGTTCCACTCGGTGTTTTTTTCGACTTATTGGAGTAATCTCCCTTCTACATAGACAGATAGAAGATGAAGCAGAACATAAGCTGTTTTTTCTGGCTTAGAGTGACCTCCCCTGTAAAGTTTTCCAAGAGCTTTGCGACCCCATAGATTAGACACTGTTTTTGACGTTTGGCAGTTTTAATTCCTAGTTGGCAACACTGATAAAACGCATGTTTTGTCATGCAAAAATCCCAAGTTAAACTCCTGCTGTGTTTTTGTGTTTTCTTTTTTATTTATATTTTCAAATATTCAAATTTCAAACAAATACGATTTTGTAAAATGCAAAACATGAAATTATTAGGAACATATCTTTTGAAAAAGGTCTCAAACAATTTTGATAAAGTTAAATTCGTAAGTACCCTTTACCTTAATATAAATACCAATCGTGAGTCTTTATAACAGTAAAACTACTCAGACGCTTTCATATTTCTACGCCAACAGAAAACAGTTCAATGTTGCATGGATGTAAAAGTTAATTTGATGCATACTATTAATATATTTACCCGTATTATATATATAGAACTACAAATTAACTATCCGGAATAAGATTCATCAGTTTGGTATGAATACTAAAGACTAAGTTTGTTTTGAACACAAACAGGAATTTACTTGATTCGGCCTTCAGAGGCTTAGTGAGTTGTTTTCAGTGGTTTAGAGTCAAGACTCTGGTCATTTACACTCTTTGCTTGACAAAGAAAACAGACGTTTTCGGATGCTCGCAAAATAAGTTTTCAATTCCGGTTTGTGTTCCTAACAAACTTAGTCTTTACAAATGAACTAATTCTGTCCAATTACAATATTATCCGTGAAGACCTACACTCTATATTTCGGCCAGTGTCCACTATATTTCGGCCAGTGTCCACTAAAGTGTTGTTTACAGTTTAGCGGGATTGTCTTGCATCCTGGCCAGCCGTTTTAACGTGTTTGACTGAGACAGACTTGACAGGGAGTTTTCTTTGGTGATGTAAAACCCATCCTTCAATTCCCGTCTGACGTCAGAATCTAGGATCACCATAGCAACCCTCATGGCGATCGTAGCAGTGTAGCCCCAGGTCTTCACGGTCTCGCCGTCAATATTGTCCGTGAAATAATAAAGACAAACGTTTCCGCCATGATGTTCAAGCCTCGTCATAGTGTAATCTTCTGTCAAGAAGCGCGATAACGGCAAATCAAACACCTTCCGCACTTCGTCCTCATTGACCTTCGGTACAAAGTCGTTCGGAATAACAGAAGCCACAGGAGTTACTAGCATGTTCTCCGACGCAAATGATGGCGGCAAAACGGCCAACACTCGGACATCCTCTGGATTTAAGCCTACTTCCTCATTCGATTCTCGAAGTGCTGCGGCGATCTCGTTTTCGTCGGTGTCATCTTGTTTCCCACCAGGAAACGCCACTACACCCGAGTGTGTTCTGAGACTTGAGGCCCGGATTGTCAGCATCACACGCCATTCGCCATTTTTCCAGAAGAGGGGGACGAGCACGCTCGCCCTGACGAGACTCGACGGGACCTGAATAGGCAGTGGATGTATCCTTGTGTCGAATGGACGGAGAATACTCTCTAATGACCTCCAGCTTCCTGCCATGTTACTGAAATAATACAAAAGAAATTCCAAATTACAAACGGTTTGATAGCTTAAAATATGGTTATGTGGGCACTATAACAGGCTACCGATCTCACTTCGTTTGCTTTCTTTTTAATTTTCAGATAAGTTCGATTGGCTCCTTGCATCGTTCTAAAATTTCTTGTAAGAAGAAACTAATTAACATGTGTTATTAAATCAAAGATGGCGGCGGCCTCACTTGCAAAATTAATTTTATTAAAATTTATTTGTGAGGGTTCGTTAAATATAACTATATTTTTTCCTTTCGGCTATTCACAGTATTCAACTAAATTTTGTTATTTAACCCCCCTTTCCCCTTTTTAACTTTCGAGTCAAACTTTCTGATGATTTTAAGGTGTACGAGATTTTATCTTATTCGTTTTGTCGAATAGTGGCCACATATCGTAAAATTATTCCGGCCGTAAATGTCCATAGTTTTCAATGGGCCGTTAAACACAAGCAAGCAAGCAAACAAACAAACCAACCAACCAGCTCCAATATGCAAATATAATCACGTATTTGATTGCTTTCGTGATGACTTGTAAAGCTAAACAAGATGAAGTTTAAGATATATCGTTTATAATTGTACTGTTCAGAAAGCCGAGGACAACAGTCGCCATTTGTAACACTTAATCATTGCGTGTTTGGAAAGATAACCAATTCAACGAGCATGTAACAGAATCATTCGGCACATCTTCGGGAGAAACGGTCAGACCTCCGAGTGTTTTTGATTGATATAACAAGCCTTAAGGGACACGCAAATCCACACAGAGTAGAAATGAAATGACCGCCTTCGTATCAAGCGCGTGTGAAACACGTGCAACGTAGATGCAGCCACGCAAGCCGGTCAGAATTTCAAAATTATTATCGGGGGAGGTAACCAGAACCGCAAATATATTATATTAATTATATTAAAGATGGAGGTTACCGGATTCGCAAAGACATGATCCCATGATAGAAACCAGAACGTCAAAGATATATCAAGGAGGCAAAAAGAACTTCTAAGACATTATCGGGGGATGTTACCAAAACCACAAAAAAATAGTATCATCGAGGGAGGCAACCAGACCCGCAAAGGATCAGAGGATGTAACCTCAAAGACATGATCTAGGGAAGGTAATCGGAATCCTTCAGACCTTATCGAGAGAGGTAACCAGAATCGCAAAGACATTATCGAAGGAGGTAAAAAGAATGGCAAATACCCTATCGGGGGAGGTACTAAAAAAATGCTGCTTTTAGGTACTGGGTTTAATTTGTGACAGATTTCGTGGGGGTCAAGCTGTCGAGGGTTTATTTGTGAAAATTATAATAAAGTTCACGATTTCGAAATTTCGCTTCAATTAATAGTCAGTGCTGAAACGTAACTAATTCACTGATTTGTATTGTGCTTCTTTATCGGCTGCTGGTAAAGCGAAAAAAAGGAAATCCCTACAAAATACAATATATATGTCCAGATTTATCCATTTTCTTGATATGTTGTTCCTCGGGTACGTAATTCAGTGTCATTCTTTGTTTATGTTCCAAGATATTAAAGTCGATATTCACAAAGTACATTAATCCCGCGAGTCTGCTATAATGGAAAAGCAGGCTACATTACTTTTATACGATGAAGGAGATTGTGAGCGTCATATCGACCCGGTGTTTCAGTGATATATCTTGTAATCCTTACGTCTGATGTATAAGTTCCATCCCGTCCACGTTACACTGAGCGGGCCAATTACATACACGGCTACAACTTATATCCCGTTAATTGATATTTCGTGACCGATGCATCAGAGATTCACTCGAACTTTCGTGACAAGCACGCGCTTTCATTTGCTACATAATGGATTCCAATATTGCTGTCTAATTTATTTAAGTGCTGGCACGTACGGACAATAATATAATCTCCATACGCACACTCAAGTCACACATGTCTTCTGTATCTGCATTTGTGAAAATATTAAAGATCTCGTGATAACTTCGTTAAAAAGACGACTCCAACCTCTATACTCACTGCTATGCTATTGTGTAACATACTTATTATATGAATCAGCGATGAAAAACATGCAGTGTCTCGTGATTTGGTTACGCCGCCATTTATATATATGTCAATTTGACGCTTGGCAGAGCGCTTCAAATAACACTTTGAATACTTTTGAATCAATCACTCGAATGACTCAGACTGTTGGAGGATTGTCTTTTATTGTGGATGCACACACAGACACCAAAAAGTAATAATGAAAAAACTATTTGCATTACATTTTAGAATATAAATGAAAGTTTTTTAGATTGCATTATTTTCATATGGGCATGTTAAGACATTACATCTCCAACACACACGCAGGCATACACACATATGGAGATATTAGCCAGGTGGCATAGGACAAGTAGTTAGCCTGATAAGGCAGCTCCTGCGAATTCCTCAAAAATTGTATTGATTGATGTGTATGCTCATTGTATAAATTGCTTTAGAGTGGCTTATGTTAGCTAGATAGGGCGCTATATCAAAATTAATGTTGTATACCATTATTATTAAGGGTTATGACTGCATAACAGGTTTTATGCCAACTGAGGTTCCAGAGAGATCTGGCGGATTAAGGGTAGGTTGGCTGCCTTTCTGTGGTGGTTTCCAAAAATGTCTCGGGATTTCCATACAATAAAAAAATATGATAATATACATGTTTTATACAAGTTTAGTGAATTTACTGGAACCTTGAAAATCCTCTTAGATCCCCCCACTACATTATGTATGCAACCGATTGGCGTTCATATCGGCATGACCAGGCCAATCTCTTCACGGTACAGACAATCTTATAATTGCAATACACATTCCCAGTAACTATTTTATGAATCGCTATCTTACGCTATCGATGTAAAATCTTTAATAAAAATATGCACAATGTTATTACCGAATGTAACAAAATGGGCTGTAAGCGTGTTATGCAACACGAGAGCGTCAATACATAATTTGACCATAATAACCACATAGAGTACACAGAGGAGTAGGGACAGTGCAGTAACGCATCGTTATAAAGTGTATCAGTTTAGACGTTGGCAGGTGTTCTATTTCATTCACCACTCACTGAAATATATCTGCGGTGTATATTTCACAGAATGTAAACAACATCCTGGTGATATCTTTGCCTGATTACATAACAACACGAAAGATGTGACATCTCTGATAAAACCCGAGATAACATGATGTAATTTCCTGTTAAGATCATCAATCATACGCTAGCACAGACTAAACTTAACTCATTCACCCCTGAAATTTCATAATGGACTATTCCAACCTTTGGATTGAAAGAGTTCAAATGTGTCTCTTCAGGGGTAAATGAGGTAGGATCCCTGTGATTTGGAATCTTTCATAGCTTATGGCAATAGTTTTTGTTAATAATTTTTTTATATTTTTTAAAAGAAACCGTTAACTTGGAACTTTTATGAAATAATGATAAAAAATACATATCAACAAAAGTATTCTGAGAGAAAAAACACAAGGAGACCAGGCTAGGATTCGAACGCTGACCTCGGATCACAAATACGTTCGCCAACTGATCAATGATAGCTCCCTGGCCGAGCCCGACTACAGAATATCAAAAACGAATTTAGGGGCATGCTTCTGTGTGTATGCAAATCAATGGTGAATTTCTCTAGTATTTTGCCTGCATTGGGACAGGGTTTCCTAATACCAAGGTGTTTAAACTAGTATAATAATAATTAACAATAATTCGAGGTTCTTATATACCGCTTTATCGCAACCTAGTTCGTAGGTCGTCGCAAAGCGGTTCACAAATTAATATCCGTTGTTATAGGGTATTTGCAACCAGCCTATATCTTTCTCAACCCCCGGGGGAAGCATACAGCCGGTGCTGCCATTTCGGCGCTCACAGCTAGCATTCAACTATTCTACCACTGCCCAACCACGTACTCATATACAGCCGAGTAGACTGGAACAAGCGGAGCTAATTATCTTGTTCAAAGATACAACACAGTGCCGTGACGTGACTCGAACCGCAACCCTTCGGTCACGAGCCCGGCGTCCTTCCACAAGACTACCGTGCCTCCACGTATAAACCAGAAACGCCCCTGTAACGGGATCACCTGTCTTAAGAGATCACCATTTTCTCATTCCCATAAACCAGTTAACTACACTCGGGTAAGAGATCACTTTGGGTCTTTCCCTTGGTGGTCCCTTATTACAAAATTTACGGTAATTCTTAAATACATTTTTTTTCAACTGGATCAATGTTGCGCAATACACTATATTCGTCTGGTCATTGATTTATAATGCATTGTCACGTGAAATATATTAGTCTCGAGTAAAATGAGAACAATAGCAATCTGTTGCAAATCACGTGTGTGTATTTTATTATCCATTAAAAACAATATTCAATAAATATATTATGTAACCACCGTCAGATTTTATTGAGCTCATAATATGTCTTTGTCATTTGTTGGTATGCAATACTGCATACACATAATTACAACATGTACTGTTAATCCTGCACGCATTTAGTATTTTCCACATATGTATAGTTCTTGGTTATAATCTTGAACATATTTCTAGGACTAATATGACGCCTGTAAAAGCAAGCAGTCACTTAAAATTTGTAAACGATTGTGAAATTAAAATATCCTGCTCACCGTCACCTTTTCCATCCTGGCCACATTTCGGAATTGACAACAAGCCGGAAACCGATTCTTCACACATCACTAAATTGATCACAAGCTACAAATCAATCCTTTGGTCACATCGTGAAATTGACAACGAACACAAAACCAATCCTGGTCACAAATCGAACTGAAGCTATAAATCAATCTTTGTCCCATACCTTAATTGACCATCAGCTGCAAAAAGTGATCCTAGTCATATCATGAAACTGAGCATTGGGAGGAACTCACAAAATTACGCACATGCTTGCAACTTGTTCACATTCCTAATCGAACAAAGACTAGAAACAAATTCTGGTCACATCATCAAATCTATTACCGGCTAGAAATCGGTCCTTGTCGCATTTCTAAATTGATCATCAGCTGCAGCATTAATCCTGGTCATATCCTTGAACTGATTACTAGTTTGAAAATTCTGGACAATTTTACATCACATAATCGAACACTGACTAGAAATCCTGATCACGTGTCTTAATCGACCAATGACTAGAAATCAAATTGAATCATAAATTCGACCACAGGCTAGAAATACATTCTGGTGATATTCTGAAATGCTGTTGTCACTATCCGAGTTCTCGACGTGAGGACGAGACATTACTTGGATTCGACTTAGATTTACATGGTGGGTGTTGTCGATGAAGCACAAGACGCTTACCCTTCCGGAACACCTGGTCTTATCATCCTTGTACTTTTTCAAGGGTCTCGATGTAAATCTTCATATTTTGGTCTAGTGTTTTAGTTCGAATCATGGTTTTGTTGACACTTCTGTTGTTATTTTGTATTGACCACTTACTGCACCGAATCGTAACTGTTAAACAAACCATAAACAGCCATTGCCACAGAATTTGCCTGACTGTTTGTATTTTCTGAAATCTTGACTGAAGAATGACAATACTGAACATCGTGACGGAGATAGGACAGTTATCGACCTTTTCTTAGTAGATAGTGATTACTTATACCCGTCTTAGCCTGGCACTTAAACGACTCCAAACGCTTAAATAAGATTCCCTCTTCAGTTAGCACGTGTACACGAGATGAAGAAACGAATCAGTTTCAAGATTCACATGTAGGGCGTTTCTTTCGCAAAGACACCTTCCTAAACGTTCTGTCTAGGGTCAGTCATTTTTAGTAAGCTTTATATTAATTTGAGATATATGTATATCTATAAAGAAAACATTGAGAAGTCCTTGTGTTGGAATTAAATATAAAAATTAAAACAAAAGACAGAGATAGCGTCTCTAGGCCTTTCTCGGGTTGATTCCCCGTTCATCAGGAGACTGTGTTTATTT
>JAUMHH010025694.1:0-10528 GCA_032359455.1 Chlamys rubida | reverse complement strand
ATGTACAAATGTCTTATGGTCAAGAGACATGTATGATAACCCATGAACAAATGTATAATGGTAATCGCGACAGGTAGGATAACCCATGTACAAATGTCCTATGGTAAAGAGACAAGTATTATGACACATGTACAAATGTCTTATGGTCAAAAGACAGGTATGATAACCCATGTACAAATGTCTTATGGTCAAGAGACATGTATGATAACCCATGAACAAATGTATAATGGTAATCGCGACAGGTAGGATAACCCATGTACAAATGTCCTATGGTAAAGAGACAAGTATTATGACACATGTACAAATGTCTTATGGTCAAAAGACAGGTATGATAACCCATGTACAAATGTCAAATGGTAAAGAGACAGGTATGATAACCCATGTACAAATGTCAAATGGTAAAGAGACAGGTATGATAACCCATGTGCAAATGTTTAATGGTAACGATACAGGTATAATAACCCATGAACAAATGTCTAATGGTATCGCGACAGGTAGGATAACCCATGGACAAATGTTTAATGGTAAAGAGACAGGTATGATAACCCATGAACAAATGTCTAATGGTAACGAGACAGGTATGATAACCCATGAACAAATGTCTAATGGTATCGCGACAGGTAGGATAACCCATGGACAAATGTCTAATGGTAAAGAGACAGGTATGATAACCCATGAACAAATGTCTAATGGTATCGCGACAGGTAGGATAACCCATGTACAAATGTCTAATGGTAAAGAGACAGGTATGATAACCCATGTACAAATGTCTAATGGTATCGCGACAGGTAGGATAACCCATGTACAAATGTCTAATGGTAGAGACAGGTATAATCATCCATGTACAAATGTCTAATGGTAAAGAGACAGGTATGATAATCCATGAACAAATGTCTAATGGTAACGAGACAGGTAGGATAACCCATGTACAAATGTCTAATGGTAGAGAGACAGGTCTGATAACCTATGTACAAATGTCTTATGGTCAAGAGACAGGTATGATAACCCATGTATAAATGTCAAATGGTAAAGAGACAGGTATGATAACCCATGTCCAAATGTCTTATGGTCAAGAGACAGGTATGATAACCCATTAACAAATGTATAATGGTAATCGCGACAGGTAGGATAACCCATGTACAAATGTCTAATGGTAGAGACAGGTATGATAGCCAATGTACAAATGTCTTATGGTCAAGAGACATGTATGATAACCCATGAACAAATGTATAATGGTAATCGCGACAGGTAGGATAACCCATGTACAAATGTCCTATGGTAAAGAGACAAGTATTATGACACATGTACAAATGTCTTATGGTCAAAAGACAGGTATGATAACCCATGTACAAATGTCTTATGGTCAAGAGACATGTATGATAACCCATGAACAAATGTATAATGGTAATCGCGACAGGTAGGATAACCCATGTACAAATGTCCTATGGTAAAGAGACAAGTATTATGACACATGTACAAATGTCTTATGGTCAAAAGACAGGTATGATAACCCATGTACAAATGTCAAATGGTAAAGAGACAGGTATGATAACCCATGTACAAATGTCAAATGGTAAAGAGACAGGTATGATAACCCATGTGCAAATGTTTAATGGTAAAGAGACAGGTATGATCATCCATGTACAAATGTCTAATGGTAAAGAAACATGTATGATAACCCATGTACAAATGTCTTATGGTCAAGAGACAGGTATGATAACCCATGTACAGATTCTTATGGTCAAGAGACAGGTATGATAACCCATGAACAGATGTCTAATGGTAACGAGACAGGTAGGATAACCCATGTACAAATGTCTAATGGTAACGAGACAGGTATGATAACCCATGCACAAATGTAAAATGGTAAAGAGACAGGTATGATAACCCATGAACAAATGTCACATGGTAAAGAGACAGGTATGATAACCATTGTACAAATGTCTTATGGTCAAGAGACAGGTATGATAACTCATGAACAAATGTCTAATGGTATCGAGACAGGTAGGGTAACCCATGTACAGATGTTTTATGGTAAAGAGACAGGTATGATAATCCATGTACAAATGTCTTATGGTCAAAAGACAGGTATGATAACCAATATACAAATGTCTAATAGTAAAGAGGCAGGTAGGATAACCCATGTACAAATGTCTTATGGTCAAGAGACAGTTATTATAACCCATGTACAAATGTCTAATGGTAAAGAGACAGGTATGATAACCCATGAACAAATGTCTAATGGTAACGAGACAGGTAGGATAACCCATGTACAAATGTCTAATGGTAACGAGACAGGTATAATAACCCATGAACAAATGTCTAATGGTATCGCGACAGGTAGGATAACCCATGGACAAATGTCTAATGGTAACGAGACAGGTATGATAACCCATGAACAAATGTCTAATGGTAACGAGACAGGTATGATAACCCATGAACAAATGTGTTATGGTCAAGAGACAGGTATGATAACCCATGAACAAATGTCTAATGGTAAAGAGACAGGTATGATAACCCATGTACAAATGTCTAATGGTAAAGAGACAGGTATGATAACTCACATAGCATTGTCTTATGGTATCGAGACAGGTATGATAACCCATGTACAAATGTCTAATGATAAAGAGTCAGGTATGATAACCCAAGTACAAATGTCTAATGGTAACGAGACAGGTATGATAACCCATGAACAAATGTCTAATGGTAACGAGTCAGCTATGATAACCCATGCACAAATGTCTAATGGTAACGAGACAGGTATGATAACCCATGAACAAATGTCTAATGGTATCGGGATAGGTAGGATAACCCTTGTACAAATGTCTAATGGTAAAGAGACAGGTAGGATAACCCATGTACAAATGTCTTATGGTCAAGAGACAGGTATGATAACCCGTGTACAAATGAACACCCGTAAACAGACGGCTTATACTGAAGTGACAAGAAAACCTCTAAAACGCCGTCTTCACTTGTTTTTATCTTGTACATCACCCGATTTCTTGAAAATATCGTTAATTAAAGAGAAATTTTAATCAATTAAATATTACACTCAATATTCATTCGAATTTTAAGATTTATTTTGCCTCCCAAAACTCCAAAATTCAAACGTTACTAGAAAGTTTATGGATGTGTGAGACAAATACACAATAGTTAAAACAAAATTCATACGAGGAACATATATTTCTTAGTATCTCTATATGTAAGGAAATACGCTTCCTCAAATGACGATACAAAACAGCATGTTGTGCAATCATAGATGAGATCTGCCAGTGTAACTGTCGTCCACAATTTAAACATAAAAAAATGTCTTTACCCAGGTGACATAGCAAAACACATTGTGCCGGCTGGTCCCAACGTTTCGTGTGGTCTGGCTCTCGTTGGTCTGGTCTAAACTGTGGGTATGGACTAAATCCAAATGGTTCTTTAGTATTGTATGTCTGCATTTATCACTTGATATGGTACATGAACTGACCAGCAATTTCAACATATCTTTTTTTTTCAATTTATCGATCGATTGGTCGATTCTTATAAATCTAGCTATGGATCTATACAATGTTTGTATTTTTTTTTCTGAAAATGATTATATAGAAACATCTTTATCAAAGTGTTACTTTCTACACAAACAATGTACGTATCAATCGTGTCACAATGTTTCAAGACCGACTGGTCCCTTTATCAAGCTATGAATGAGTGAGAGATTTGTATTTTTTTACCTGTAAAACGATGTGACGAAATCGTATATTTAACATGTCACTCGACCCGAGACGTTTCGTCTATCGACAGGGAGCGTATACACACTGCATCAGATAGGTTTCAGGTAGGGTATAGATCTAGCCCCCTCCCCTGTCATGTCAGTATTGGGTCATACAGATGACTAAGTTGGTGCCCCCTCGTCTTTGTTCATGTTCTGAGTTTTCCTTTTTTTTTGAAAAAAATCTTGCATGAGCAACATCACTTTCACCAGATCCACACGCAAAACACCCGCCACCCAGTATAATAAATCGGCTGATCACGCTAACACCTAAAATCATATCGTCGATTGGGATAATGCCAAGATTGCCAAGTTGAAAGGGTACAACACACAAAAACAAATCAAATAAGCCATCAAAATCAGGAAAACTCGGAACATGAACAGAGACGAGGGAAAATGCGACCAGACAATACTCATCGAACCAGAGCAGACCTAACTCATAAAATATATTACAATAAATGCACTAAGCAAGATAAGTTATCTCAGTCGAGGACTAAGATTATGTAACATAATCCTTACTGAGGCGTAAGCCGAAGTTCAGATGTTACAGAATCTTAGTTCGAGGCTGAGATAACCCGTCTTGCTTAGTTACAGGTACTTTCTTTTGCTCGCACATTTTAGTTCGAAAAAGTACGCAATTTTGCTATAATCTACATGTATCCCGCCCGGGGCCTCAACAAATATGGCCTCTTCACTTTTAAAGCTACGTTCGAATATTTCCGCGTAAAGAATGTAGTCCGTTCTTACAAGACAGAACACATTTTTCTCAGTTTAGATTATATATTATTTATATAATAAAGTAAAATACATATATAACAACAAAACAGAATTTTAAAAATGTCAAGCGTGAATCACTTGCATTAGCACGCGGATAAATACATGGCTGTGTGAAAATTCCAGAAATTGTCGCGTAGAGGTGCCAGAGAAATCGGACAAGATAGAACACATTAGAACTTGGTATCACGTGGGTATCCTTGACTGAGATGCGATAGCATGCTTTATAGTACGTCGGAACACCAACGCCTTTATTCTGAAAACGTCACCACTAAACATAATTATATTAGTAATTACAGATGGCGTTATCAATTCTGTCACAAATGAATGTATCCTTTATGATATCGCGGGAATATGGTTTCAATATTATAACAGTATTTACATGGGAGAAACATAAATCAATCACTCTCTTGTGTGTTTAAGACAGAAACATTGATAACCCAGCTTCCTGCTAAACCTCCAATATATTATAATTGAGTTGAAATATCTCTCTGCTTAAATCACACTGGAGTTATATTTTCTATTAATCTTATCGTATTTCTTTAACGTCGGTATATTATCATGAGAAAGTGGTTGTGTGCAGTCGACCGTAACAATTTAAGATAGCCTTACAATGTGCAACCGTCCTATTTTCTTCGCAGCAGTGTCAAACTAGGACGAATAACCTAAATACACCGCTTAAGGAAACTAAATGGATACATGTATCACAACAAATAACTATAAAGGTTGCGTTTGAAAACTTGAGGACGGTTTATGTACATGTAGGAACAAACGAAAACTCTTTCTTAATGCTACCCAACTATATTATAGCGAATGTACCACGTTGTTACCGGGATAAAGCGGTGTTCATAATGCAGTTACTGTGTTTATTTAGTAAATCACAAGAAAAATAGTTTGTTTTGTATTATTTGTAAAAGGAATAGTTGGTGTAAAGCCATGCTGAAATGACCAAGAATGTCTTTTAACAACAGTTAAACTGAAAATCGATATATATATATGTAACAATATACTATACCTAACTGACACTTCTAAATGAATGCAGGCTGTGTTGCAGCCCTAATGTTAACAATTGTTACACAAAGATTGTGCCACAAAGAAGGCTAGTTAGCCTTGTATAATAACAAAATAGACGGCGACAACGTGTTCAGAGATACTGCTCTTTTGAACTTCCTGGATGGTTGTCTTTATCAAAATATTCCCCCATTAGTATCATGTTTCACTCGAAGCATGAAATTACAATTTCGTTTTACCTATCGGTGGTATGTGGGGATTTCTCACATTTACCCGGAAGTTTTACACAAAGGTAATATCGGTGGACATATTATCTTATTTCATTTCTGGATGTGTAATCGGTAGCTGTGGACGTATCATGCTAGTATGGTTACATATTAGTGTATATACTCCTGGTGAGTAACCAAAGGATAAATCTAGCCATTGATCAACACAGTCTTCTTTAAGCAAGTAAGTATTTAGTTCATACATGTATGTGGAAAAGCAACATTACAAATATTTCCAGCTTGTTTTTGATTGTCAGTCGGGAAAGCGTGTTTACTTGTCAAAATATACATACACATGTACTATTAATAGGTTAACAGGGCTACAAATATAGCTGTCATTGTTTAAACTAGTGTTAGCAATATTGTCTGCTTTTAACATAGAGGAAGAAAGTGTTTCAAAATAAGTTAAGATATTTTTGTGATGAAAAATTTGGTGGTTTTGAATGAACAGAATAACGAATTGAAATGATATACAGTTTATACAATTTTATAAAAAAAAAACTAACCATACTCTCCTTCCTTAGTGAGAAGAGTTTGTGATGCATTCATTGTAATACAATTCTTTTATTTCCGTCCCTGTAAGAGAAAGTCTTGTTTTGTGGAAAGTCTTCCGTGTATGTTCTAGATCGCTATCTGCCACACATTCGGGTATTTCCTTACAAACTGAAAGTCATTCTTGGACATCACTATCGGTGTAGTGAAGACAGATTACAAATGAGTATTAGCAAGGCCCAATTTGGTTTGGTTTGGTTTGTTAGTGTTTTACGTCCTATTAACAGCTATCGTGCCAGGTTTTGATGGTGGAGGAAAGCCAGAGTTCCCGACGAAACAAACACCGATCAACGGCCAGTACCTGGCGACTGCCCAACTTAGTTCTCGAACCCACGACCCGGTGGTGGAGGAGGACAAGTGGTAGCAGAATATTAGACGCCTTAACCAATTGTCCACCGCGGCCCAACTATCAAAATATCTTTTGTTAACTTTTTGTTTACATTGCATGTCGGGCAGTGCATATCTATAAATGGAGTTTTCTTATGTCACACTGCCCATTACGAGATAGTGCGTCCATCCGTTGTGATCTAATGAGGGTAGTAGGTGTTTAACGTAGATGAGCACCTTCACTGCAGGTTCACAGAAAGTATCTGTCTGTCTATTTTGTCCCTCTGCATGCTATCGTTAGTGGGGACTAATATTAGCCTACTGTAGAATCGGTAGGTAGTGTTGGTGGGGTTCTTCTGTTTCTGCTGCTTTTGTTACATTGAAAGCAAAGAATCTACTGCCTCTTTGAAATAATTGGGACCTTTTTGTCGTTTCCCTCTTCTTATCGATCAGTGATGTCCTCATACGCACCCATCCTCATATGACCCCCGCTGTGGCGATGACGTGAAACTCCTTAGAAACAAACAAAAGTAAAAAACTAAAAACCAAAACCTTAATTAGAACATTTTTCTTTTTTAACTTGTTAGCTGAATGCCGACTTACTAACATTATTTACGTGATATTTAGATACTTACAGTTTACATAGGATCATCTCATATATCAAATATATAAATAAGAGATACGAAAAGATAAATAACTACAATCCCACGGAAGAAACGAAAAATTGTTAAAAACCGGGATAATTATATTTCAAAGACAATAAGGATGACTAAACATAATAGAAAGAAAATTGAATTAATTTTACTGTAGTGCCTGCGTGTTTGTGGCTTCCGCTCCGCAAATAGTGCATACAATTGCATCTAACTACGAACTATAAAATAAACTATAAATATATAAATCCATAAGAGGCATTTCATTAACTTTGTCACTGTTTTTAATTGAAACATAATATGATTCGCTTGTATTTCTTAACAGGATCGTAATTCATGTAAATAAGCTTCCTTACTCGATGATAAGGGAAACACGCGCTCTGCAGGACTTTTACAATATTGATAAATATCAGACCACATGCCTTAACAATTTCCTGATATTAAACACGCGTTTGTAATACTGTATTAGGTTCACTGCTAAATTCTACAGTGTTCGAAAACTCATTCGAAAATTAATGTTTATATTCAAACTCGAATAAGTTAGACGTGGGAATAGATTAAGTTAGCTGTGGGAATCGATTAAGTTAGCTGTGGGAATCGATTAATTTAGCTGTGGGAATCGATTAAGTTAGCTGTGGGAATCGATTAAGTTAGTTGTGGGAATCGATTAAGTTAGTTGTGGGAATCGATTAAGTTAGCTGTGGGTATCGATAAAGTTAGCTGTGGGAAGATGGGTAAATGGTCAGTATCGGTCAAACAAATTAAACATGTATACCAATAAAGACTAATTGAAAAAAAGAAAAAATAATCGCTGATGCGTAACTAAAGTGTAGTTTGTTTTTATTGTTGACAGCAATATGACTACTTCTCCTCGGACCTCCTCTGATTCCGAGACTTATCACAACGATATGGTGCTCGAAGTCCGTGTCCTGTGTTGTCCGAAGACGCTTTGCTGGACTGACCGGAACTGCGATGTAATTTCTGAACTTAAGAAAGGTGGGATGAAGCCAAGCATTGTAAAATCACCAAAGGATGTGACCCGCATGACGTCACAGCTGACCGTAAATATCCCAACCATAGTAGTGCTGTGTGACCACAATAAAATCATATTGAAGGCGGCCTGCGAAGGAATATCACAGGAACACGTGAATAATCTCGTTTTGGTTGCCTCTCGTCCCGACACCAATGGACAGTTCAAAGGATTTGACATCATGGTTTTAACACACAATTGGGTTTCCCAACAGCTTGTGAATATCATGCTGTCGAAGACGAGAAATCGACAATCTTATTTGTATACCAACAATGTCTTGCATGAAACAAAACAGCGCAGCTCGTCCGAATATAATGATGAGGTATCATCACAACAGCCTTTATTTAGGCCACTCTCAGAAAGCTCTTTGATAGAAGATGTACACGAAAGACAAACGCAATCTCGTGCATTTGATCCAACTGACGCAGTCGTGAGCACAGGTTTATACAGAAAAAAAGCCGATCGAACAAGAAGTGACGTTTTCGGGGACATCTTTGTAAATACAAAAAGCGGATGTCCTGAGGAAGGACTCCGAGGAGTCTTTGTGCGACAGCGGACATACACTGGAGAAGGTAGGCGCTTAAATTCACCAAAAGTTTAGTCAAATGTTCACAGACCAAATAAGTTTACATTATTTTGATAATGGTTTCGGTATAAATTTTCTGCGGTTGCCAAAAGTTGTGAATTTGCTCAATATAGATGAGATTAAAAATTCCCACATTTTCTATTAAACAGTTTTCAGGTTTCAGTAGAGTATCAGTAGAGTATAAATTATCAGTGTTTTTGTTTTTTTTATCTGTGATCGGTTGTTTGACCTACACACAACGGTATTTACTACGAACTACTAGGGTCTGCAAGTGGGTTTATTTTATCGTTCCATATACTAAGTTTATGAAATCTTGAAGACTACTGCTAATAGGACGCTAAATCCCTATTTTAAAATAGATTTTACTTCATTGTGTACATGATAACGAAATTAACAAATTTTTCTTAGAACCTATTGATATAAACATCAATGTGTTTGTGTATTAAATTCATTGCGTCTGCTCTTGTCATTGAAACTATTTTGTACGTACGACATAAGGCTTTACCTTCTAACGGAATTAAGGTATTACATTCCCTTTCACATACATGCCTATGAAGGGATTCCTGTACCCATGGCTACATGTAGTAAATGGTATAGTGGTTTTATCCCTGTTACAGTATATATAATTCATTGGCGTGTTTACTTTAACACGAATTTAAACGTTGGTAACTTTCTCTTACTTTTGTTTAGGATGTAATTGTAGTACAACTTAAGCAGGATACTTCAGTTGACAAGATAACACTACCTATTGATAAGAGTGAGCGGTCCAGGGTTCGATGGTCCTATTGCCTTCTAACACACACCCAGAACACTTCGGAAATTATCGCTTACTTTTCAGATATGTTTTATCAAAGCTAAATATATGTTGTGTTTTAAAAGTATTATTGAGTATTGCACTATTTGGTTTCAAGGTACTCATTAATTTGCTTTGTGTTAATCACGAAACGGTACGAAAAACACTTTCCAGTATTTCATACTTTCAAGATCGGGTTTAAGATCAATACTTTGATGCATAAAATGTGTTTTCTTTCCCTCACAGCAACTCCTGTGTTTTGAGCATTGAGGAAGTTGTGAATAATTTATTTCTAGACCATATATTTATTGGCGGGTGGAGATATTCACTTTACCTCTTGCATTTAACATTTATTACTATTTTTATCCGGTATTGTTATGGTGGTAAATTGTATTTGAATGAAATTGTAAATACATTTAAGGATATGATAAAACAAGTTTCATTGTTGCGTGCCCTGTACTTCCTTCGTGCCCATTTTATACATATGCGTGACATAGGACTATAAATGGTTTTAACCTTTTTGACCCCTCGAATCCATCAAAAAGCCACACCTTTCATTAAACTTGCAAATGACTTTCATTTTGAAAATTTCCCCGATACTATTATAAACCAATCACATTTGATTATTGAGATTTTTTTGGATACATTTCTGTGTAAATGATATATGATTGTTATCCCCCGTATTCATTGGGGTTTGTCCGTCTGTCAGTCTGTCTGTCTGTCACGCTTCGTTTCCGTGCAATAATTGCAACAAATGTTAACCGATTTTCTTCAAACTTGGTAAC
>JAUMHH010025683.1:0-10529 GCA_032359455.1 Chlamys rubida | reverse complement strand
CTTGCTGCCGAAGATGTCGTCTTTAGTGAAACCGGCATCGCATACTTGGACATCGCCATACTTGCCCAGTGCAAGCACAGTATTATTACTTCCGGAACATTTGGATGGTGGGGTGCATATCTAGCAGGGGGAACAACAGTGTATTTCAAGGATTATCCAAAGCCAAAAACGTGGCTAGCCGGGCAATATAACAAGAAGGATTACTATCCTCCTAATTGGATTTCTATGTGATTAAATTAAGAGCAATTAAATTTAATTTTCATATCTATATTTTATAACGAAATGAACTCACACGTATTTAATTAGGATGAATCGAATCGAGTTAAAAAATATCTGATACACATGTAACAGTAATTAAAAATATATATATATATATATTTGGTTTGTTTATTTGTAAATTATCGGAAATAGTGTATCTGTAATATTTACCCCGTCAATTACATGTTTCAATCAGAAGTTTTTGACGCTTTGTTTTTTCAAAAAAATTATGTGTGAGCTTTCATTTCTTAGTAGATTGTAAATAAAAGCAGGATTTTAATGCATTGTGAGTTTTTTTCCCTTAGGTACAGCGTAGGTAATACAAGGTTTATAGCGCAAATAAACGTTCTTTCCTTAGTACAGTACTATAGTGTAAGAACAAAAGGTTTGTAGCGTGTGTCAGGTCTCTTTCCTTAGGTACGGTGTAGGTAAAAAAAGGTTTGTAGCGTGTGTCAGGTCTCTTTCCTTTGTACGGTGTAGGTAAAAAAAGGTTTGTAGCGTGTGGCAGGTCTCTTTCCTCTGTACGGTGTAGGTAACAAAAGGTTTGTAGCGTGTGTCAGGTCTCTTTCCTTTGTACGGTGTAAACAACAAAAGGTTTGTAGTGCCTGTCAAGTCTCTGTCCTTTGTACGGTGTAGGTAACAAAAGGTTTGTAGCGTGTGTCAGGTCTCTTTCCTTTGTACGGTGTAAGCAACAAAAGGTTTGTAGTGCCTGTCAAGTCTCTTTCCTTTGTACGGTGTAGGTCTGTCAAGTCTCTTTCCTTTGTACGGTGTAGGTAAAAAAGGTTTGTAGCGTGTGTCAGGTCTCTTTCCTTTGTACGGTGTAGGTAAAACAAGGTTTGTAGCGTGTGTCAAGTATCTTTCCTTTGTACGGTGTAGGTCAAAAAAGGTTTAAAGCTCTTGTAAGATTTCTTTTCTTAGTATAATGTAGGTACAGAAAAGTTTAATAGCGGATGGGAGCTTGCTTTCCTTAGTACCATTGGGTTAACACAGGTTTATAGCGCCTGTGAGATGTCTTTCCTTAGTACAGCGGGGTTAAAACAGGTTTATAGCGCCTGTGAGATGTCTTTCCTTAGTACAGTGGGGTTAAAACAGGTTTAATTTATAGCGCCTGTGAGATGTCTTTCCTTAGTACAGTGGGGTTAAAACAGGTTTATAGCGCCTGTGAAATGTCTTTCCTTAGTACAGTGGGGTTAAACCAGGTCTATAGAGCGTGTGATATTTCTTTTCTTATGTACAGTGTAGGTAAAATAGGTTTACAACCCTTATAAGCTTTCTTTCCTAAGGTACAGTGCAGGTTAAGAATGGCTTATTGCGCGTGTGAGCTTTCTCTCCTTTGGTGCAGTGGAAGTCAATGTAAAACAATGTCAGCTTCCTTTCAATTCGGGGGTGGTGGCCTAAAGTAATTTGAATCGCTCGTTTTGAGTTCGGATACTGGAAAGGGCACGAGTCAAGAAAACTGTCTTCTTTCGTTATTTGTACTTCTCACGTATATTTAGGTTATACATATTTATTACCAAACAGCATTCACCAAAGCTAGAATGTTCTTATGAATTCTTTTCATAACTTGTTAATGGCCTATCAACACGGAAAAGGTGGATTAAAGGTGGATACACACTAGTAAATGGAAATAGCAGCAACACACTAAAAACTGCTATGTTGTTTGTGAAAGACAATAAATGTAACACCAGTAAAAAGAAGAAAAAAACGGTAAAAACATTACTATCTGTATATCATACGCACATGTATATCACAACTGACTGGCTGATTTAAAGTTAAAATACGGGACACGCACAGGGGCCCGATAATTTGTTAAAATTCGTATGTTTGGACCTTTCCTATTTAATTCCCGTTAATATAGCACATCCGGGCAGGTAGGAACTGTTACAAATTATCGTGTTCCTGTGGGTATAATATGGAAGATAATGAGTGTTTACAACAGTCCATAATACATTCCTTCCACCTATTGTGTACCCGGTCTACACAATCGTTAAATTAATCGCGTCTCTTCGATTCCGAAAACAGTTGTATCAGCTTAAAGAAAACATGATATTTTTCCGAATGATTAAATTTCTCAAAAAAATTAAAACAGTGATGAACATTTTTTTTCCTTGAATCTCAAGACATTCAGGTTTTGTTTTCAGTTTACAGGTTAAAAACAATATCACAGATTTAAACTTTATGATAATGTACCGTGAAGCTGTACCGTGTGGTGACTGCGCATGGTGTACGTATTTTCAAAGCCTTGTTAGCTTCAATTAATTACTGAAATTATTTCTTTTAGATAAATGTTCAAAAATACATATCTATATAGCGACTGCTAGTAGTTAATGTAATTAGACTTCAGTTTATACAAATAATTTCAATGACACAGGTCATTTATTGAAAACACGCCAAATAGAGATTGATGTTAACTTGTCATGAAGATAACTATTCTTTCAAACCTTTTTAGCATACCGCCAGTGATACGGGATACATATAAGTATAACATGTTTAACGACCCATCAATAGAGATACAATACGGTCCGTCAAACAGAAAATCAGATACGGGTTTTAATAGTTAAAATTTGGGTAAACACCGAACCTGCGTATCAAACAGAAAATCAAGCGAGTGTAATTGATAGGTGCGTGGTGCCATTATGTATATCAATACACTATAACACTAACTGACGCTGGGTCTGGCAATTTGATCTATGTCTGACAATTGAAATGTTGAGCGTTTTGTATGCTAACTGTCTACTCCGATTGATGTCTATCTATTTATTTCTATTTATCTTTTTATTTATTTATTTATTTTTATTTATCTATTTCCATTTATTTATGTATTTCTATTTTTTCATCATTTTATATTCATTTATCTATTTCCATTTATTTTTTGTTTATTTGTTTGCTAGCTGAAATTCCAACATATTTCTTAAAGTATCCCATTTTTGGGGAAATGAGAAGTCCTGAAATCAGCTACATTTTCGTGTAATATCGAAGAATCCGTTCCGATTGTTATTCGAGTTAGCAAAACACTTAAATACTATCTGACTCTGTGTCTGACAATTAAGATCATGACCTTTTTATGTTTTAACCATCCATTCCGATAGATGTTAAGTTATTTATCAATTTTCAGGTTCTAGGATTATTGGATTTCAACAGATAAGAACACCAACTGAACTAAAACTTACTGAAAAAACATATCTACTTATACTGGGATTCTAAAATTTAAATATTACCAAATAAAGACATCAACCTTTTTTTTTTTTTTTTTTTTTTTTTAAATATTTCACATTTGATAATTTTTCATGCTTGCAAAATTGTTTTCTTAGGATAATTAGTATTTAACTTTGTCATATTTTCCTTTGATGGTCCCGAGTTATCTCCCTGTAGTGTATGTCCGAAACAAAATCCACAATCTACATCAATGAATAAATGCCCATCAGAACCGCTTGATGTTATAATGTTGGCCTGATTAAGGACATCATTGTTTTTTTTCTTTCAATTTCATTTTAGAATTTTAGAACATGGACTTGGCACCCGGCAAATTGATATTTTTTTTATGTTACGGCCCTAAACACAGGGACCTGATATTTTGCTACAGCTATATTTAGTTTAAACTTTCTTTTATTTCAGTTCAAGCATGTTATTACAATGACTAGAGGAGACAAAGGGAAATAGAAACAAGTGTCACAGACACTTATGTAAACCCATCACCAAGTATACTTAACTTAACAGCTATATTTGGACTTAAACAAAGGTGTTCAGGGTAATTCTAAATGTTTTGGGTGTTAAGATCGACTTTCGATAAAAACACCATCACTGGGGTTTGCATTTTTACCGAAAGTTGATTTACACCCTAAAACGTGTAACATTACTCGGAACACCTTAGTTTAGGTCCAAATAAAGCTGTAACATATTATCAGGTCCCAAATTGGCATCCCAGATCCGTATGTTAGTAGCCTAGGGCCTTTGTGACCCTAATATATATCACATACCCCTTTGGAATTAAACCTTATTATTTGTATTTTTATTAGGTTAGTCTGTCTCCCTAAACATTTGAAACTTCACTGAATGGGAGTTTGAATTAACTCCCTAATAAGATAGTAAAGCTTTTAAAACGAATTGACATACCATCTATATAATGGAGAAACTACAATGTCAAGGAGTTGATATTACGGCAAGCGGAACATAACTTTAGACACCAAATTTTAAGGCAGGTTAAGTCAAATCAAGTAAAGTAAATTTTATTTAAGTCGGTACATGGTAAACAAGGCAACACAAGCCTATGAACGGCTTTTACAACCGAATATGTTAAGCTAATATTACAACATAAAACATCGGTTGTTTTGGTCATCTGAAAGCAACTGTACGCTTTCCTGACTGAAACAATGTCGTAGGCTGTATTAAAAGAGTATCAAGGATCTAAATTGCGGATGAGACATGTCTTTATTCGATAAGAATGTTGTGGTGAGGAATATGTACTGCAGTATATATCTTTAAGTTCAGAGGAGTTATGTCCCGTTATTTGGCTGACTATTCCTCACATTTCCAGATTTCCAATCGCAGTCAAGCACGATTTTTGCTTATTTAATCAGTTCAATGTGCTGTCTGCAGTGCAAATTATTGGGGTATTAATTAACAGAAAGTTAATAAAGTCATTTTCTTTTTCTTGAAACAAATTTAACATGAACTGCTTCGCAATTCATTAAATTTGTTTCAAAGCCAACTCAATTCATCACCCCATGAAATCGACCAAAGCAAGATTCAATCATTAAATGAAAATAAGTTTGTCAGAGGTAGATTATCGTCCTTTCCTATGTTAATTTATGCATAATCGAACGATGTATAGGGAACGCTTTAATTACAATATAAAAGAAACAACATATAAATAAATAGAAAAAATAACACAAAAACATTTTAATTTATTATTATGAAACAATTAATACGGTTACAGTTTAATTACAATATGAAAGAAAGATAGAATAATTAAATAAAAAGATAACACAAAACAAAAGAAAAACCATCAAAATAGACGTAAAGGCTTAAACAATTAGAATATTTGTCTTCGTTTCTTTATTAATGATGTTTATTTGTCCTTGACAACAACAACAAACAAATAAATGAACTAATGAACATTTTTGCTTTTGCTATTAGTTGATATTTTTCTTTTACTTTCACGTTTATTACATATGTTACCTGCGTGTTCCATCACACCTGTACAACACACGGAAAGTGATCAAGCTGCCAACAGCGGCAGAACAAAGACACCCCGCCACGATCGCTGCTATGTCTGCTCTGTCTCTGCAATTTGGGCTCCAGGGTGCAACATTTCCCGAGTTAAAAATGTTTCATTTTTTTATAATCGAAAATGGATATCTATATACGGTGACGGAAATGTGGCACTAAATAGGACAGGATCTCGATACGATTTAACTGCCAATTGTATTGTTGAAGTGACGTCATGCCATTGTTATGAATAGGGGTATCCCCCGTCTCACCCCTAGGGTGAGACAAGGAAATATCACACCGGTAAAAGTGTGGATACACCTGTCCAGGGTAAGAGAACGACATGTCTATTTTAAGCAATTGATTCTACTTTTTCTTCTTTTGTAAATAGTGATAAGGATAAACCTTCACAGAGGTGGAATAAGATGCTAATCAACAGTGATCATCATTTACTACCTGCGATAGTATCAGTTAGATACATTGATATGGCCTGGCAATGTGCCCTCCGTTTTCTTCCTGCTTCAAATTATATACACAGTCAACATAAACCAGACATCGATTGTCTATAACGTAAAACCAAAAACACAGTTTCGTATTTTTTAAGTTCAGTAATCACCGCCTTTATTTCAAACGTTGGTAATACCATCATTCCTTTGTCAGTTTAAGCTGAATTAAATTTCTGTGTGCAAAATTTGCGAGTACGATATAGAATATATGTGATTACGTTTTAATGTGTCACATACACAGGTACATATATTTCGGCATAAACATATGAAACGAGTCAAAGGTTTCACAAGATCCATATTTTTTACATTATTCCGTATTATTTTATACCCGTTTTACAAACTAGATTAACTATTGATGTTTTTCGTATCAATCTCAAAGAAATAAGTGATTACAAAATACATTAACATGAGAGCTCAGCATATTTTGTTTCTCTTTCTGCTCATGCGCAATTAGTATACTTACACAAGATATTTGTGAGACATAATTATGTTTATTTATTTTAATCGTTGTAGGTGAGATGTGACATTTTATTACAGTCAAAAGTTCTACGCTGGATTCGAGGTATAAACAATTCATTATTTAATATAATAAGGAATATAACAAGTTTTACATCCTTTAATATTCTTGCAAATGTTGACACGTTTCATGTTATGCAATGCTAGTTTCCGTACGTCTTACATAGCAAAAAAAATATTCGCTTTATCCCAGCAGCCTAGATTTCTTTCACGTTGGAGTAAATTGGTTGATTTGTCTCGATAAAATCGACTTATTGAAGAAATAGGGTTCGAACATCTCAACTCAATGCTATGATTATTGATTATAATGTCCCGAACGTCTCATTGTCTGCCATGCTTGTTAGGTTTACGAAAAGTCATATATATATATTAAGCATATCTACGTGGTACATGTAATAATTAGAAATGCTTTTTTACAAGAAATATAATTTTAGAAATGAAATGAATATCTTAATATTAATGACGGTGATTTTCCATGGTATGCTGAAGCACAACTTGGAGAATATGTTTGAACCAAAAAGGTTTTGCATACCATCCTTATAGTTAAAAAGAAGCATTTCAATTCTCGTATTTCCGTTCGAAACAGCAATGACAATATTATTTTTTCGCATTTTGTGGTCTCATTCGGTTCCAAACACATATTTTAAATTAACGGTTAACCTCATCAGGATCGTCTTACTATTGTAACCAGTCGTGTCAGGTGGCGAACGTCGGTACTTTTCTTCATAATTTAAATTTGACGGCACGTCAAGAATAGTCCCTTATTAATAAAAATAATTGACATAACTACCCGGGCAAATTCTTATTGGAAAACTTTCGTGAATAATAACATTATTAACTGGAAGGTTAATCGAACGGCTGTACGTATGACATATATATATATATCCGGTAGATTTTACATATTTATTATTTTATTCTACATTTTTCTTCGCAATGATTTGTTTATTTATTATCTACTATATATGCATGTTTATATATCATATTTATTATATTATATTATTCTATATTTTCCTTCGCAAGGACTTGTTTATTTATTATTGACATGTATATATATATCTATTAAAGTATGATATTTAATAATGTCAATACCACATTTGAGTTCAAAATTGATTCTCAATCGAATCACCGATTACTAACATTGTTTCACAGCCAGATACGTATAGGTGAGATATTCATATAACTGACGTTAGAAATTGACCCGGTGTTCGTTGTGTTTAACAGTTTTGTATAGCAGATATAATAGCCAAGTTGCTTGGACAATATAACAGAGTGGGCAACTCGCAAGAATTTACGGTGTATCAAAAATGAAAAAGACAACCAGTTATATATTTTTTTATTTTTTTTTTAATATATAGAAATTTTAAAAAGTATTGCCATATTTGTTTACACTCGGAATATCCTGGTTTTTTTTCGGATACTTCTTATACTTTTATTATTTGTAATAAACAAATATTTGCAACTCTTAAAATTAAGATAATTTTAGCGTCATAGAACTACATTCTTATGTTAGTCAATCTATTCATTTTGTTTGTCAATATCTGCTGCATAATGTAGTTACTACTCAAGCCTAGTCAATATAGTATGGCTAGTAAATAATAGAATAATTAATATAATTAATCAATTTAATATATTTCGTCATAAAGGTACACAAAATAGCATTAAGACGAATGGATTATGGTAACTGTGCCGTCGGTATTCAGACGGGAGCGGACGTCTTTATTATACACGGATGTGGATATCCTGGTAAATGGGTATTCAAAAGTATTGCAGCAGAGACACAAAGCGACTAGACATTTATGAGAAGAGCAATGGACGGAACTATGAAGTAAGTATATATCTCCTACCAGAAACAACTTCAATGTATTTTTCTATATTTCTGATACTAAGATTGCGCAGAACCAAGGGATACCAAAACATTGGAATTATAAAAAAAAAATGCATTTAATTTAGTTCTAGATACATACCTACTTTCTAATGCTATTGATTTAAATTCATCATAGTTGCTGTCAATTCTTTTTCTATATTGATAAATGTATGGCCATGATATGGTGATTGCACTAAAAAGTGTGAAGTTAATATATTTATATTTCACCTGTTTTTTGTGTAATGATATTAATCTATCTAAAAGTATCCGTTTGATAAAGTTCACGACATAATTCTTTACGTCATTTTTCCTATATGCCTAAGTGTTGTATAGGAAACATATGTTCCATTTTGTGTTTCTCCTAAATGTGTAATGTGACTCAGCCAGCGGTGATCCTATTGATATATTAGACACAAAAATCGATGTTTTCGTCATATGCGTACAATGCATGTATATAGATGATTATATATCCAATATATTGGATATTTAGAAGATGCTGCTTACACATTTAAACATCTTTCAGCAACTAGTCTGGTAGTATTAGTTCTTCCCACGGTGATCCAACAGGTGTTAGTGAAACAAAATTTGCTTTTGTTTCTGCCTGTCTGTAACACTCCAGGTGTTCCTTTAAATCATCATGTAATCCGGACTTGTCAATTTTTACTACAGAAGCCAGCTGTTTCCGGGTGAAAATGGTGAAATTCAAGAACAGCCAAATAACAGTAATATTAATAATGCTTAGTTTGCCGTCTGGCAACCATAACTTGAGCTGTTTCGTGATGTGCAGCAAGAAGTCATTTTCAGGGTCATACAGACAAATAGAAACATGATCAGATGTGGCTCCAATAGTCGGAATCAAGAAATGTGAAAGTGTACTCATATTCTTGTTCACTTGAGCAAACCCATTTGTTATGGTTTCAGCAAAGATTTGCTTCAAGACCTTTTGATCCAGGAGAACACAATCATGTTTCTGGAGGGTTTTCACCTCTACACAAATATCGCAACTTTTCTCCGTTTCTTTCTCCTTTTCTACCTTTCTTTGTTTTCTTTCAGGTTCATCTTCATCTTCATCCTTCTCTTCAACTTCAGTGCCACCTGTTTGTTTCCTCAAAACTGTCACAGCTATTGTATGGTTCAGAACAATATCAACTCTGCCATGCCATGTTCCCAGTGATCCTGTTTAATCAATATAACATAAACTGTTAGAGGCCCCAGAGTATTAAAAGAATCATCTGAGTAGAGTCATGAAATTTGATCATGATCTACTTTCGAAAACAAAAGATTCTGCTCTCAACATATCTTATCTGCATTCTTGGAATATAACTTGATCTACACGCAACACCATGCAGATGACACAAGGTGACTGATGTGTTTCTTTGATAGAGGAGGGAAATAATTGTTACTTGTACTGTAGTATAACAGTAGACAGGCATCAGCTTAGTGATTGGTCAGTTGTTTTTTATGTCATCGCTAGCTATGAGATTGATTTTGTCTCGAGACATATTCCAAGAGTGCAGAGAAGATACGGTATATCATGCAGTTTAATATATCCTAATATTGTTGGTTGAAGAATAACATTTTACGACATTTTTACTACTTAAATAAAAAAAAACTACTTAATCAACCTGATAAAAACTTATATCATCACTGCTTATAATTACCATCACTAGTGATGATATAAAATTCAACTTTGACCAGTCAGAACAGTGCTATCCATTCATCGCATTGAAACCCGCCGTTTTTGGGTTCAGATCCAAATAAAGTGAGGGTAGAATGAGGGGTTATTTTGCTGAACCTCTGCAGTATACATACAAGTTTAATCAAATATTCATTTGACAACAGTTATGTAAGCAAATATCACAAGGTAAGAGCAAACAACACTGAAATTGCGTTAAATAACCCATTCAAAATGGCGCCGTCTTGTTGTCAAGCGTAACGTCATAACGATATGACATCACAGATTATGTTAGTGATACCTGCCCTTTTTCGACGCAGACTTCTGTTTACTATGTTTTCGACTTAAACAAGAGGCCCAAAGGCCTTAACGGTCATCTGACTTTTAATATGGCAGGTTATATAAAAGGCTCCATATAATCTTAGATATACTAGCGGAAAAAAGAAACTGTGCATGCCTAAAATGTGTTATAAAAATAAATGTGTATGACGTAGAACAACAA
>JAUMHH010025672.1:0-10530 GCA_032359455.1 Chlamys rubida | reverse complement strand
GTCCCCCCTACTTACTTGAGTATGTTGTGATGAAGTCCCCCCCCCTACTTACTTGAGTATGTTGTGATTAGGTCCCCCCTACTTACTTGAGTATGTTGTGATTAAGTCCCCCCCTACTTACTATAGAGGAGGTGTAGAAAACAAGTAGCAATATTATTAGAACTGTTATTGATGAGAGAGAGTACATATTGTTGGTTGGAGATAAAAAGTACGTACCACAAGGCCTAGGAAGCTGAGCGTACGCCACCACTCCAAGAAGCAGTACAAGTAAGGAGGCTCTCATTCTAAGGTCATAGCCACTCTAAAGAGTTCCTATACATTTTTGATGTTTAAGTGTTTTCTTGGCTAGAGCTCAGATACTTTATTAGACCAATCAAGTTTTGTGTTATAAGCTATGCACATGTATCGCCTTGCAGCTTGACTAGATGTGTTGCAGGTTTAAATTTACATAGATTATGGTTGCCATTGAGCATCACGCTAGAGGAAGTTTCTCTTAGCTCAATAGATAGAGCGGCAGATTGGGAAGCTAGAGTTTGATTGTTCAATCCCTGGTGAGAGCACACTACTCTCTTTCCTGTTACAAATGGTGTCTGATGCCCTCCCTGTGGTGACATGGAGTTAGAATCAAGGATGAACACATTTAAAAAGGGGAGGGGGGAGTGTGGCAGGTTGTAATTGCATAAGGGAATTTACGATTAGCTCAGTAGGTATAGTGGCAGACTATTAAGCTGGGGGTCGCTGGTTCAACCCCTGGTGGAATCTCACCGCTCTCTTTCCTGTAACAGATGCAGTCATTGTATGGTTTATAATACAAAAAGTTGTGTCACGTATTTTTCATTTTCTGATGAAATGTCAGTGGAGGTCGAGGATGTATTGTTCTGATTTTCTTGCCTGATAAAGAGGTGCATTACTTTACAGTGTTGCCCAGCATTGTGGGACTCCAAGTTCTTCTCTCCCCAGACAAGAGCTCGCTACTTCTGGGGAAATATACCAGGCATGTACAGGTAAATCACCATGGCAGGTTTTATTACTTCTGCACATACTTCTTAAAAACTTGTCTGGACCATAATATCTCACTAGTTGACAAAAGCTCAATGAATTTCTAGGAAGACGTGGCAAGGCAGTGTGTTGTGCACCACTATTTTTTCGTATGTCCAAGGTCAAGGTCAAATTGAGGTCAAAGGTCAAATTCATTGTCTTGGCCATGACTTCTGACATTTTGAAAACAGATGGCTCAATGAAACTTTAGGGATAAATAATGGATGGCAAGGCGGTGTTTCACAATCGGAATTGGGTCTGTACATCGAAAGTCAAATTGAGGACAATAAGATTCATTGTTCAGGCAATAATTTCTGACTTGCTGAAGATGGGGCTCAATGAAATTTAAGGATACATGTTGAATGGCAAAGTGGTGTGCCCTATGCCATTATTGGGTATACATGCTCAAGGTCAAGGTCACATCTAGGTCAATGATCAAATTCATAATCCAGGCCATATTTCCAACTTGCTGAAAATGGCTCGTTGGAATTTTCTGGACATGCAAGATGGGTCCATTCGCTCAAGGTCAGGGTCACATTAAAGTCAAATACTTTGCCTCAATTACCTTTTTGAGGAACATAATCCATCAGTTTTACACATTTTCTCATTATTTTATTATCAACATTAACTAGAAATTTTGTCAATTTAAAAAAAATTCGAACAATTTTATTCATAAAACTCCTGCATCTTGATAACTGTTTTTGACTTTGTACCTAGATCTGTGCATACAGTTATTAGTTAATTAATGTGCTGTTTGATTGTGTTTAGTACTCCTGAGCTATCTGAGCAGTACTGGTCAAACTTCCACTTGGACACCATGCTCTCGCCTCATTGTAACCGGAAGGCCACGGTAAGTATAACACATCGCTGTATATAAACTGGAAGGTTTCAGTAAATATCTTAATGTTTCATAAATAGGTCCCTCAGCCCTATATGATCAAATTCCTATATATATTACACTGCATGGAACCCATAGCTTGGTTATGTTGTATAGGTTAACAGGATCCGGACAGTGACAACCCGAACAAACTCGCTGAGGCAGGGTAAGAAGGAGGACCTGCTACCAGTGTTGATGAATGGCAAAGAGGACAACATCTGGATCAGTGAGCTGGAGAGGTAAATAGCAAGAAAGAGTGATTATAGAATAAACTAATGCAAGAAAGGTAGGTTAAGGGTTGTGATAGGACAAGGGGCAGTATGGGATACATTAGAGATATAACTGTACATAAAAATGTTGACCGTTTCTTATGTGATGTTGTGGAATACAAAAATTGGAATTTAAGTTTGAGTTGTATGTTGTTAATATTTTGATTTGCATCTTTATCTCCTCAATATGTGATATATTTATACCTTTGTTGCCAGGGTGTTCGGCTTCCCACCCCACTACACAGACGTAGGTAACCTCCCTCCAACAAAGCGTCAGAGGCTGCTTGGCAAGTCCTGGTCTGTTCCTGTTGTCCAGCACATTCTCTCTCCTCTCGCGCAATACTTTGCTGTTGGAAAGGGGACCGACACACCAACAGACAGTAAGGAAGGGGAATAACTCCAGGATGCTTTTGGCAACTTAGAAAGGAGATTACATCCTGTTCCACCTCCTGGTGTCCAACAATAGGGGAATAACTCCATTAGGAGTGTGGTCCTATTAACGGAGAGCAACGCCAATGTTCTGATGGAGTTAATAGAAGAGGACTAATTTCAATATGCTGAGAAATCAGAGAAATAAATCTGACACATTTTTCTCAAAAACAAACATTCAGATATTGAAGATTAAAGCTTGAAAAATTTGTCGTAGACCATAAAACATTACGCTGAAGACTATGGATTCTAAAGTTATGTGTTGAGCAATTACTGTATTCAGTAATTTAAACATTACTTTTCAACAGCAACATTGTAGTGTATACTGTTTTTATGTTTTGATAATGAAGATTCAGTTAATTTTTTTATACTAAATCAGTAAATGACATTATACTGCCGTAATTGTCAAATGCTACAAATATGGACACGGTTGCATGTTTATGGTATCCACATCATTATAAAATATTTTAAATGTGAGATCAATTTTTTGCTTAAGATCTAGTGGAGGTAAATTTGGTAAGTATTTGATAACATCAATCATAGAAGAAAAAAATTTTGAACACCATGAAACTTACTACAACCATAATCATTCATAAAGCCTAGTTATATATAGGTGTTGCTGCCATCATTTCTGCAGGTGAGAGATATGTAGGTACTTAATATCTTGATAACCACCATTTCTCCAGGTGAGAGATGCGTGTGGTTTTGTTGATGTTTGTTTTTGATATATTATATTTACATGATTGTGCTAGTTTTATTTTTTTTATTTCTGTTTTATGAGCTTATGCTGTGGCGAATCGTCTGTCTATACACATTTTACTATAAACAACTTCTTCTAAATAACCAAGAGTTCTAGGGTGATGATATTTGGCCAGTAGCATGCTGGGATGAAGGGCTACCAAGTTTGTTCAAATAGATGACCTGCACTGATATTCAAGGTCACGAGGGTCAAATATGTTAAAACCTTTAAATGACTTCTACGGAATAACCAAAATGTATAACACAGTGATATTTGGCTAGTAGCATGCTTAGATGAAGAGCTATCAACTTTTTTCATATTAATGATCTTGACACACTTTCCAGGTCACATATGGTCCAATGTGTTCAAACCTTTAAACTATCTCATCTCAATAAACAAAAGGTCTATGGTGGTGATATTTGGTGGGATAAAGGGATAATGTTTGTTCATCTCAATGTCCTTGTTTGACTTTCAATGTCACAGAGGTCAAATGTGTTTAAATCTTTTTAACAGGTTCTTTTGAATGACTTTGAGATATAGATACTGTTATGTTACCTGTCGTTTTATTTTGGTCCATTTTTAAGGTTCCAAGTGTGAGATTAATACCAGGTTAGCGATGCAGGCCCATTGGGCCTCTTGTTACATTTTATTTAGACTGAAAATGGGTTTTACTGTTAATTAGACAACAAATCTACTCCAGCTCATATATATGTTTAAGATGAGTTAAAGAAAGCTCCACCGAACTTCACCAAAAAATGAATCCTTAAAGAAATACTTCAAAAGCAGCATACCCTGGTCATCCTGTCTAGTAGTTATTAGTCTCCCGTCAGAAAGATTCAAGGGGATGTAGCAATAATGCTAGATGAATATCCATCCATTTGTACTTTTTTTTTCTGGAAACTTCTGAAAGAATGTTTCCATCAACCTCAAATTAGGCACTGTATGTACATGGGTTATCCGACAGAAAAGGAAGAAACCCCTAGTAGTTTTGGATGTTCATCAAAGGTCAAGGTCACTTACTAAAAACTTTATTTTCTTTTCTGGTTCAAACTTTAGTACAAATGATTAACCAAATTTAAAGCTCAGATTAGGTATGTGAACTGCCCTAGGGATCCAAGAGGAAGAACCCAATTCATTCATCATAGTCAATCAAAAATTAAGGGGACTTTAAATTAATACAATTAAAATCACCAGATAACTTAATGAATGATCCTATGATTTTTGTGTGGTGTATCAAAAGTCAAGGTCATCAGTGAAAATAGAATATGTTCTTGTTCGTTTCTTAAAATAGAACAAACAAATCAAACCAAGTTCAAAATGAATACATTGGTTACCCTTGAGAAGAGGAAGAACATTATTAAGTAATTTAGGGAATGGTTTGTCCGAGGTCAAGGTCCGAGTTACTGAAAATATAATGTTCTTGTTAAGATCTTGTGTTAAGTCTATTGATTGCATAAAATTCAAGACTCATTATGTTCGTTGCCCCAGGAAAGAGGAACCCTATTGAATTTCGGCATGGTTTGTTAATGGTCAAAGTCACTGTTACTAAAAATAGTATTTTTTTATCTTGATCCTCTTAACAAATGATCCAACAAAGATCAGACTTGATATGTTAGTTGACCTATGGAGGAGGAAGACCCAGTTTGATTTTGGGCATTGGCCATTAATGGTCAAGTTCACTTATTAAAAATTATTAATTAAGAATTATTTCACATAACTGACTGTGAGTTGCCCAAGGAAAGAGAACTTTATAAATTTTAATACACTGGTCCATCAAAGGTCAGTGCATGGTCACTTCAAATAGAAATTTGTTCAGATCTGAATTTAGTCAAGTCTTGGTATATGAGTTCCCTGTTTGAGGGGGGGAAATACTTTCATTTTAGGGGTGGTTTGTCAAAGGTCCAGGCCACTGTTGCTGAAAAAAAAATTGTCCAGAATTGAACATTCAAACTATAAATACCTTAGAAAATCATTTCACAAGCTTGGTCCCTTCCTAACTAAAACATTGATGTATCAGCAAGTGTTGCTCAGGATTTATTTCTGGAGGATGTGGTGCACCCCCACCCTACCTCTCCTGAGGGCTCTCTTCAACTGGTCTGTTAAAGTTTCAGATGAAGGGAAAATTGCTAGAATCCATTATCACTTAACAAATGTATGCATGGTATTAATGATTAAGAGTTAATTCTTCTTGGAAGAAGATTTATTTTAAGAATTGTAAATTGTGTTTTTGCAAGATGCAATTGAGTAACAATGTGATATTTTTTTTCCATTAAAAAGTTTACACGTCATCATGTCTGGCTTTATTTAGTATTACTGTAGATATGTAAAGCTGAAGGTTGAACAGGACACTGTCAAGTGGTAATACATATTTCAAAATATCTACAAAAATCGTTTGATGGGTGAACAAGATAATCAGGATAGATATTGTGCAACAAAGTCAAATACCTATAAATCACATTGCATAAATCAGGCAATTGAATGGCGTGTGCCTTTCAGAAACAAAGTAGTTTATTTTATGTGTGACCTTGGGATTCTTTTCAGGAAAACATGATTATAAAGTACTTCGTCCTGGGCTCTCGCCATCTGTGGATATGTTGGTTTCCACAGATTTTAACCGATAAAAACTTTGGACAAGTTAAACAAGAGATCTGAGAGGGATCTTGGCGCCCACCATCTTACCATCTTCATTAGTTTATGAGAAGTTCTTTTTACACAACCAAAAAAAAATTTCTCTGACGCTTCGATGACTAGTACGATATGTACACTTAAGGACGGACGGACCACGGATGCAAGGCGATTTGAATAGCTCACCATCTTATAATCTAAAATTTCTGACGCGTTCTCAACCACAAACAAAAAGTGCTAGATTTCTTTTTGTGGTGTGGACCAGGTCATGGAATGAACAATCCATTGTGGTTGGACTCTGTCCATCAATCGTTGTAAAACGAATCACCTTGGCCATCTTTCAAGGTCAAGGGGGTAAAATTGGTTCTGCACAGTAAAATGTAAGTCTCCACAGAGCTCGGACAACATTACAATTCACCAATTGTATATCTATTGTGCTGGGATAAAATGAAATCTAACCAAGTAGGCATGGGACCATAGCTCATGGTACATATGAGGTAAATACATGGGAGGTAAATATGATGCATTGTTTCTCAAATAACAACTACTATTTTAGTCGAGGTGATGCAGTGTGTTTCGAAAGTAGCAAGCCACAACTACTTTTGAGGTCAAGATAAAGCAGTGTTTCCCCAGGCAACAAGCTACAACTGGGGAGGTCGAAGTGATGCAGTGTTCCCCAAGATAAAGCAGTGTTTCTCCAGGCAACAAGCTACAACTGGGGAGGTCAAAGTGATGCAGTGTTCCCCAAGATAAAGCAGCGTTTCCCCAGGCAACAAGTTGCAACTGGGGAGGTCAAAGTGATGCAGTGTTCCCCAAGATAAAGCAGCGTTTCCCCAGGCAACAAGTTACAACTGGGGAGGTCAAAGTGATGCAGTGTTCCCCGAGCATTAACTACTCCCACTACTCGAGGCCAGGCAGTTTGTGTAGTAACAAGTTAAAGAAGTTAACTAGATTGGTAATTCTGTTAAATTTATTTTATCGATGTTTTACATCCATCAATATATAGACATCCTCGTGACATAATATATACACAATTGTTATCATTCAGTTCCTCCACACACTACACTCACCCTTCCAATCACTGGTACACTATTACATACTTCTATTATCACATTATTACACATACAATTCATGGCTATTGTATATTAAAACATCCTGCAGATTTTCACATATGCACTCATACTCGTAAATTAAAAAGACACTTGCTGACTTAAGTGTGCATTTGACACAATTTAAACCATTACACTTTCTAAAGTTACCTATGGTAACACGATATGGAAACAAAAATCACCATTAAAATACATGTACCATAAACGGACATCATTGCAACAATTTCTAAAATTCAACCCACTGGTAATAGTAACAAAGAACAGCATACACACCTTATATTTCAAAAGAAAACATCACGGCTGTTGACGATGATGTCTCGTTAACCAAGCTCGGAGTATAAATTATCCTCAAAACCAGTTTCTAATGTTTCCAATCAGCAATATGTATTTATTACAAATAATGTTGACTGACAAATCTTGTAACATAATTTTTCTGAGGTACAATGATTTCATGGTTATGCAGTACAAGACAAATGTGATGAAAAATGAGAAGACATTTAAACACAGACAGAACTGACACGTTGCCACCTATTCATTGGTTGTGAGGAGAGCATTCTGCCTATCTAAGCTAACACAATTTATTTCTAGCTGTTGCTATACAATTCACTCAATTTGAAAAAAATACAGCAGAAAGATATCATAGGCTTAGATTGTTGTACTTTAGTGTGGTAGTGTGGTAAAATTATGTTTAAATATACACCATGTTTTATTGATGATTTATTAAAGAAATTGGGAAGGACAAAACCCCAAATCTGACCCTATATGTGTACGAATCATGACAACCATAGCAACTAATATATGTAGGTACATGTAGGTTATATTGCCGGAACATCTCCTGAAAAAATTGATTGCTACTCAGAACTATGCCAAGATTAGAACATACAAGATCATTTTGTAATGCTTTGAATTCTATAACAACCAACTACCAGTAAAATATTTTATACCAAACCAATATCTTCGGAAGCAAGCATAAAGAAATATTTGCAAATGAATGCAGAGATCCTAACATGAACATATCTAATTCCAAGCGAAGTATTCCCAACATGAAATTTAAGTGCAATCTAGTAATGGATTCTTATAAAGGATTTAATAACTTCCATGTGATTTGAATGTCATGGAAATGGTGGACAATGTACAATATGAATATCTTTGTTGAGCTGCCGAGACATTTTGCTGTTCTCTTCCCTATGATTAAAAACGATTCTGCACAAGTTCAAAGGTCAGGCCTCTCCCATACCTACTTAATTGCAGTTTTGTGAATGGTGATACCTGTTACATTTTTGTACACGGACAAGAGCAACAGACTTCTTATATAAGTTGCCTAGACATGTGAACCTATATATTGACCGGTATACTTTGAATTGCACAGACCCATATTCCCGGTTTATATACATAGTACATAAAATGTGAATCAGTACATAAAATGTGAATCACCAGCAAACAACTGATATACAAACCTGTTACCTCCCAGCACCAACGTGAAACGTGCTGGCAAGCATTGTGTCTACAATGACGTGGTTGGGAGACTTCAGTCACTTTAGTTACGTCACACAACCACTTGGTAAGCAATGTCTCAGCTAATTTTAAGCAGATACAAAAAGTAACATAGCAGAGACAGACACAGATAATCTGGTTATAGAATCCTGCCATCCAGGAAATGTAATTGGGACATTCAAGAAGAGGTATATATTGTCTTTGGACCTATAGTAAATACCACTCTCAAACAAACACTATAGCTAGTAACCACTTCCACAGCACTTTCAAGCACTAAAACAATTATAATATTCATAAGAACTTAACATACATTTTGTATATAAGTTTTTTTATGTTTAAAACATCAATGGGTTGACATGGATTTCCTAAGACTTCCCACTAAGAACACTGTGGAGTCTTACCAGCATTATCTATATATATAGTATCAATCTACATAAAAAAGTCTTGCTTTGGTCGTTAAAACATTTACTTAAAAAAGTGTATGTTTTGTGCAGGAAATTAATGCCTTCAGGGAATGAGTTGAAATGATGTATTCATTCAAGCCTAATATGTACACTCTGGTACCTTGTTAAACTGGGGTAATCCAGACTTCCCCCACAAAACTTTGTTACTACTTACTGACAATTCCTCAATCTGACAACCTAATAAGCTTATGTAGCATAAACTGTAATTTTTGAAAGATTCAAATTTTCAAAAATAAATATTGTTGAATGTCTAGAAAATTAAATTAAATATATATTTGCCTTTCTTGTCATAAGCTGAGCATCTGAAATCCTAATACATGTAATTTTGGTTATTATTTCAGATGAAGCATTTAAATGAACTTTCCATTAAGCTGGTCAATTATTGATTATTTTTTTTTATCAGAATCTGAACTTGCGTGGACTATAATACAAGCTTTTATAACAACAATAGTTATTTGCTTTCATAATCTAAAAAGTTATTTGCTTTCATAATCTAAAAAGATAATATATTTTTAGTGGGGTTATTTTATTAAAAACTAACAATGGTGGGATATTATAAATTCATTTCTCAACTTGAGGACTCAATTATTAGAAATTGTACTTAATGCCATTACGTAAGAGAAACATTGAATATCTAACATGTAAACGAAATAGGTACACTGATGTAGCAGCACACATAAAATTATCACAAGATTTCTGTCACATGATCAGCCAGAGAGTCTTCCTTCAGACTCTATGCTTTAAGCATGGGAATGTTACAGATCTACTGTTACACAACACAACGATACTATCTTGTCAATTCTAATGTGACAATTTCAATTAACCTCATTCTAAATAAATTTTCATACCATGTGACAAAAATTAATCAAAATACTTCATGCAAATTCTACATTAATGATTGAAATTTTTCATTGTAAGAACGGTAAATCATGAAGCAATGACATTTTTTATGGCTTTGTGTGATTACATAATTATATATTACTTGCACATAGATATAATTTTCACTGGACGACACTTCTATAACAGGAAGACCAGCTTCCCCTGTCTCAAATTTGATATGCATTGTTCCATTCCTGTTCAATGTTATGCCGCAGTATGACAATGTATGTCAATGAAAACTGATTGTTCCAATCGTAAAGCATTTTTCTTTTCCACATTTATACACAGCAAATTGTGAACAGAGCACAAATAATTCAAAAAATAATTTAAAATCAATAATGTAAATTTTAAGCTGAACATAAAATGAAAGCAGTCAGCATTTTTTGTATTAATACAAAAATTAGAAATAAAATATATATATGTTACATTTAGCAGATTACAGTTTTGAGCAGTTTTACATAACAAAACTTAGGCAATAAACAGTTTAAAGAAGATTGCAAGCCTATTGATGAGTCTTGACTGTTACTCCGGGGCCCGTATTCATGAAACCATTCTCATGCTCAAGCATGGATTTTGTGCTCAAGTCTAATTTCTTGTTCCAGTTATA
>JAUMHH010025671.1:1070-24763 GCA_032359455.1 Chlamys rubida | reverse complement strand
TAATATATGAGAAGCTCAACTCATTCACCCCTTAAAACACATTTGAACTCTTCCAATTCAAAGGTTGGAATAGTGCATTATGAAATTTTAGGGGTGAATAAGTTAAACAGCAACAGAAAATATTCCTCAGGGATATAAGACAGTGAAACAGAACGCCTTATGATAGGGAGCAATATGGACAAGATTCCAGTGGTGTACCGATTGTATGTCTGTCCCTGAGGCTATACTAGATCTCAGGAATTCACTTAGTACTACTGTTTATAGATATATCTGACAAGATATAGTTAGCCAGTCCTGTAATGTAAGTAAAGTGAGCCTACACACGATCACATAGATCTGTGTACTGACCATGGCCAGGCCAGGCAGACATAATATTGTGTAGGAAATGTCAACCATTAGGAACATCATAAAGTCGTTAGAAAGTTTTTATATAGCTCCGCTACACATTGTTACACATACCGTAAACATTAGGGATATACATCGAAACGTTTTACTGAAATATTTTTATAAAAATGTAATACGTGGTTTGCGTATCATTTTATAGACGTTTCTAAATTAAGATTTATTACATTTTATAGACGCATATCTAATGATTTATGTGTATTCTTCCGAGCTTATCTTATAATTCTCAAGTGATATGATTTTCTACTCATTCACCCCTACATATTTAAACTGGACTTGCCCAGTCTTTGATTTGGTAAGGTTCAAATGTGATCTTTCATGTGAATTTGTCTTCATAACCCAACAACAGATTTGCGAAGTTAACAATTTGATAAGTCATAACGACCCGTCTCACTTAACAAGGCAATACATAAGGGCCACATGGTAGACATTGGGATAGTGGTGGTTTGCCGAGTATATATCATTGAAAATAAAAGGTAAACAAAATTACGATATGGAAATAAATTGTTTCAACTTTTCAGTATCTGAATAGTGTCAGTTGACTGGCTCAGTAGTATATTTAGAGGGTGTATACAATACGTGTCAGAGATACACAATGTCTTTATAATATTGATGGTCTTGGGACTGAGTCATGCAAGAGGTTTATTAACGGTCACAAGACTTGGAGGTCAATATGGCAGTTTGTAAACATAGCCTACGATAATTTGTTAGGGTATATATATATATATATACAGTGTTGTAAATTGTCAAGATGAATATGTACCGTATTTGATGTAATAATTTTACCTGCTCTTAATTATGAAGTCAACCCCAGTGATTTTAAAGATATAACTTGAATGCTTCTCTTTTAAACTTTCAGGGTTTTTTTCTGTGCTCTATTTCATAATTTTCGAAAGTTGTCAGTTTTGTTTTGTAAAATACTGAGATTCGACTACCGAAATGTGCCGTAACAAAACTTAAAATAGATCTTCACTGGAACATTATCTTCTGTAACACTGAAATAATCTATTCACTTTGAAAGGTTAACAGTTATATGACGGGAAATTCATTCAGAGGGGAATAGGATACCATTATATGTCTGCATGGATGGGATGCAAGTCGAAATATGAGGTTTATGTATATGTTGCTTGAAGTAAACTGTGTCTTATTAAAGAGATGTTGCAATTGTTATTTACTAGCACCAAGTGTTATTAACCCTTTCATCACCGTAGACCATAATGGACTCATCTATATCAATACATGGTAGAGTCTACTAAAGTTACATAGGGGTGAAAGGGTTAATTATGATGTCAAATATTGTATATATTTGTACAGACAGGGAGTCCCCTGGGTACATGAATGTTATGGACTCAATCTCCAATGAAGTCCATCGTAGGGGAATGCTTTGAATAAGAAACGACAAGGGGAGATAATTCTCCCATGGATTCCATGAGAAGGGGATATTTTGAGTATTGGCGAGATATTTGTGAGAGAGTACTGTCTTTTTAAACAGGTAATGTCAGATAAAGGTTGTATCTTAATTACTGTCATTGTGTTTTTCAGGCCCAAAAACCTTGGGAGAAGAAGTATACAAAGCTACAAGCTGCCAAAAAAGAGTACCACACGGCATGTAGAAACGAGAAAAGCACTGCCAACCAGGAGAACAATGCACGGGGAGACTCGGCGGTCTCGCAGGACCAGGTAATGCACATACATCAGTCATACTTTTTTTGAGGCAGTATATATATGCATGATTTATTTAAAAAGATTTAAAAGAAGTAAGTTTTATGTTTAGGGAAATGGTGTGAGCTATTTGAAATGTTGTTGGTATTTTGTCACGTTCACAATATTGACGGAGGGTGAGGCTTGCTGCATGGTCTTGCAAGAAGTGTGTTTTATATGTACTTTACCAGTGATAATCAGTCAGAGGTTCTAAGTATACACGTACGGCTGCCACAACAGGATCAGGATGCATTTGGCATGTATTGAAAGCAGACACCCAACTAAAAAAGAAAAAATTCTTTCTGGAGACAGATTTTGATTATATAACATCCTACATAAGAACTGTCTTAAACCAAAGACTTGTCAAAAACTTTACTGTATTAGAAATCATATTCAGTAGCAGCAGATGCAAAAGAAAAAGAGTAAATGTTCTCTCACAAAAAAAAAGATACCATTTGCTGTAAGTTTGATGTTGTTTAACCAAGGATTTATAAAGCTTTCATTGGTATTCAAACAGCCAATACATGAGGTACGCAATGAAACATTCAAAAAGCAAGTTTTCAAAATGTAATTGGAAAAATAAGGGAAAACATTTTATAACTGAACAAAGTTTTCCTGTATCAGTTGAGAATGAATCGGAATGGAGACTCCAGATTTATATATCTTTATGGTGACCCAAAAGAGTTAACTAAACAATTACTGGAAAACCACTGCTCAAGCTTAAGTGATGTAGGAAAAGGGAATCGGGACGTTGATGAGATTGGTATGCTATCGTGTCATGACCCAGGTAGTGAAGGCTTTACCCATAATGCCTGCCTGTTGGGAATCGATACAATCGCCGTTACAGGTGTGATGGTCGGCCGATCAGAGGTGTCGACTACACCAGTGTAGCCTTATTAATTATTTACCCACCTCTCCCCACCACGGGTCAAACTGTCTCCATGAATTATGCATTTCATTTTCCTTTTTCGAGGATATTACTACTATGATTGTCACTAATGTTTTTAGAGGAAATTTCAGATTTTGGAGAGGAAAATGAAAAAAAAGAGTTCATGATAAATTAATTTTCGTGTTACGCAGGCCTTGTGCCAGAGGAGCTAGATCTGTCTGCTGTGATAGCTTAAAAATGATCAATGGCGATGCTTGTAAGTTATGTAATATTGACAATTTCCTGTAAGTTGTGCCTAGGATGGTGAGCAATGGTTTTCTACAATACTAAGTGTGATGTAGTCAGCTGTGTATTGATTACAAAACAGAAACACACATTCACTGTAAATTGTTTTGTTTCACACAAAAAAGAAACAATCGCTGCAATATGTGATAGATTAGCTACGGAGAAAAATTATAAGATTCTCAAAGCAGGATGTATTATGTACATATAACGTTTTGAAAATTTGATTCAGGTAAATTGTTGAAAGTATACTTTGCATCATTATGTATCTCTGTCCCATTAGACAGAATGAACCAAGCTGTTGCATTCGTTAGTACGCAGTTGTCATGTTTTTAAACATCTTTCTACAAAATTTCTTATTCCCCAGTGTCATGCATGGTCTCAGTCTTCTGTCTATAACAAAAAACAAGAAGGTTACACACAGCAGACAGCAAGTAGCAAGTAAATTAGCTTGTAGGAAACCTTTTATCGCCACCAATTTAGATCAATTTAATTAGCGAAAGATCTCCGCCTACACGGAAAAGCTGGTCTACTAACAGACGGGCCAGTGACCTACATCGCTGAAAGCCTTGTATGTAAATATGGCGATGTAATTGTTACATATGGTCATAACTGACCAACTATACTTGGGCCACTGACCAAAGTGGCCTTGTCCATAATAGGGTGGTGAAATTATGGGGTATACATGCCATTGTAAGGTTAAAGGTCAAGCTGACCATCAATCAATCATAACAATTTAGCAGCTTGTTGATAACATTGCCAATGGTCACTTTAGGCTTCAGTTTGCTATATATATACTACCGGTAGTGTGTAGTCAGATCTCATCAATATAGCCGCCACTTACGGTAGTGTGTTTTCCTGCTAAAGTCAGCCTGCAGTGTTTTAGGGGAATAGGATAGAACCTTTTTTATACAAACTGTCTGGTAATCTAGCTGTTTTGAAGCAGTTTGGACACATTTTCTGAGAACGAAGAAGGCTGGGTTATCAATGTTTTGACATTGTATTTCATCTACCCATTCAAGTATTACGAATAATATCAGTGTCTATTTTTTTCTGGGTGATGAAATTAAATAATGCAGTGCTCATGTTGACACATTCCCCAAGAAGAGCAAATTGAAACAAATTTAATTTAGGGCACTTCCAAATATATGACAGATGTCTTACATCCATTTAATACCAATAGTATTACTTGCTTGAGACCTTTCGTTTAAAAAGGCTGGTACTCAAACATAGATGACACTGACATCGTCACGATCCTTGACTATTGGTTATGATGAGGTCATACAGTGCCCCATTCTTCCTTGAGGTTGTTCTGTAATAGGTGAGATGTGACAAGGTCGTTGAACCCTCCTTCGAATTCCTGGACATCAAACTAAGTCACCAGTATTTCATCATTCTCTAACAAGGTGATCACAGTCAAAAGTCATAGCCATATTTATCCTAAATATGAAGAGAGCACTCATCTTCATTTCTGCTCGAATTATAGTGTCATTATCACATTTATCCTGCAATCAAAAAGAGCACCCCCATCGTCATTACTTCTCCATGCATTTTGTAATAATCAAAATTATCCTGCATTCCAAAAGGGCACCTACATGTATCTTCATTTCTGCTCCATATGCGCATGTGTGATGTCATTCCATTAGCTTATCCTGCAAAGTTTCAGAACCATATTCACCATACAATCCATGAGAGCTTCAATCTTCATTTCTACTACATGATGTCAAACCGTATTCACCCTACACAGGAAAAGAGCACCCATCTTCATTTCTACAATATAGTGTCAAAACCATATCTACCCTACATCGTATTTACCCTACACAGGCAGATTAAATACCTGTTCTCATTTCTATGTTTCTATTCATAACAGTCATTAACCTACAACTCAAAATATCATCTGTTGATTAATTATTTACATTAATAATACATTTAGTAAGTCACTGTCATCAGGAAAATTGCATCAGATAGATTTTGAAGGTTGTTTTTTAGGATAAGTAAGGTACCTAACACTGTGCCAGTAGAGTAACGATTTATAATCTGTAATGATGTACATAAAAGACTATGAAAGCTCTGATTGATTAAGGTAAAAAGAATGTGTTGCATGTGTGATGTTTTGCCAAGCCTCACAGTGAAGCTATTGATGGCTTTATACTGTTGGGTTTTGTAGTCGCTGTGTGTACAGCAGTAAAAACATGTACATACGGTAGGCTTCCTTTAATGTCGATAGCTAGTACATGTATATAAAAAAGTACTTGTTCTATCGTCATCAAAATATTTTGAATGAAATGTATAATAAAGGTCACGACCCTTGAATGTGTGAAAGTCATCACCTTCGAATATGTAAGTTCATAATTTTTGAATGTGTAAGTTCATGATCATGACCCTTGAATGTTTAAAGGTCATTATCATTAAATATGTGAAGGTCATGAACCTTGAATGTTTACGTTCATTATCTTTGAATGAGTAAGGTCTTGCACCCTTGAATGTGAAGGTCATGATTTTTGATTGTGTGAAGGTCATGACCTTCGAATGTGTGAAGGTCATGTTATCATGATCTTGGAATGTTTAAAGGTCATTATCTTTGAATGTGTACGGTCATGATTTTTTATTGTATGAAGGTCTGAAGGTCATGACCTTTGAATGTGTAAGTTCATGATCATGACCCTTGAATGTGTGAAGGTCATGTTATCATGATCATTGAATGTGTACGGTCATGATTTTTGAATGTGTAAAGTTCCTGACCCTTGGATGAGTAAAGGTCATAGCCCTTCAATGAGTATAATTCAGGACCATAGAATATGTTATGGATGTGACCCTTCATGAAACGGTTGATAATAAGAAGGAATTTGGTCTTAGAAATACACGAAAATATCAAAGAAGAACCAAACACTTTGTCAGCAAAGGAAATAGTCATGGGACATAGAGATATTTGCTATATGTTAGTGGTGTATACGTATGGATAATAATTAACATATTGTTATGTTTTAAAGAAAAGCAGTGTAGGTTTTACATTAGAACACCAGTATAGTTGATCAGTAAGCAGGACCAGTCACTGAGCCACTGTATATAGTGGTGTGTAAAGTCCTTTCTTAGGATCACGTGTGAATAAACATGTCAACAACAACATTCATAGCCTACACTTGACAAACACTTAAGTTAAAAATACGTAAAGTCCGACACAGATGAACTTAGAGGCAAGCTTGTTGCACTATATGTAATAATACTGGGATTTAATTTTTCTAGGCCAGGCCAATAAAACAGGAAGTAAAATGACAGAGTATGTACATGAAGTCGTACATAGGAACGTCCTACATGTACTTGTTCGTTATTTAGAATTAAGATCTGATTTTTATATAGAATTGAAAACTGCTTGGTTATTATTACATTTAAATAGTGTTTTTAGTTCACTAGGTTAATACATAGTGCACATGCAATGTTTGCAGCGTTTATACAACATGGTTGGCGGCGACAGGGTTTTCCACTTCAATAGGAAAACTGCTGGCTTAGGGTTTTTGTTTGAGATAGAGGAAATTTAATTTGCTGAAGGAAGGTAATTGTGGATGTGTTGTGTGTGCTACGGTTTCTCCAGCTAACTAATTACTACTCCTAGCAGGAGACAGTCACAGATAGCTTAGAGGAGCTGCACTATTTCGTGATCCTCATTTGTTTTCCTTCTGTTAGCTCTTCTCTGTACTTAATAATTAAATGCCTCGCAGAACCCGTTAATCGTATGAGGAGTGAAAGGCAGCACAAAACTGATCATTATGATTTTGTTCTCGATTTTGCATGTGGGTATTTTAAACTCGCAATCATCTGCAAGCACAACTTTCTAAATCCAACTTTGATGAGAAGAACAGTGAAAGACAGTATAGAACTATAAAGTACATACAGATACGTTCAAATGTTTGAAAATTCTCTGAAAAAACGTGTGTTAACTTGCATTTGATGGCGACAGCCTGTATGTCTCCAACTGGCCCTGCATTTAGCATTGTAACAGACAGGAGCTGGTGGTCGAGGCACAAGAAAGGCGCCTCCAGACAGGGGCCTTCCCAGTATAATTAAGTACTGTATTAGGTATAATCAGCACCCCAAGTGTTACACTTAATATGTCAAATCTTTCAATGCAAAATTGTTTAAATTTTGGATGTTATTTATAAATAAGATAGTGCATATTCATTAAAATAATGAATGGTTTCATTTACTATTCGCTGGAAAATGTCTTGCAGTGAATTTAGAAACAAATTATCAAATTATTTCACTTGTTTGTTATTAGAGTCATTTTGTATTATAAATAAGAGATAAAGTTAGCAAGTTTAGAAATAAGGATCTATTCTTGTTTTAAAATTCAAACTACATATGTTTATAAGATGGTGACTATAATATGATTTTGAGTAGGCCAGTACAAATTTGAAACCTATAGACACATTAACAGATATCTGGTTTTTGAATATTTTATGATTTCATATATACATGTAATACTGAATTTAATTTGATGAATCATGAGGGAATTATGTACTGTGATGGTTTATCACAAGGAATTTGCATCATTTCATCCCATGTGAAATAATTTACATATCATTTAATAAAATATATCATATTTAGACAATTCATTATCTGAGACACAATGTTCATTTATTTAAGGGTATATGCTACCTTTTATTGGGACATAACTTAAATATCCATTGTATGAAAGTATGTTTTTTGAATTTTGACTTATTAAATGAATGAGGACGAGAAATTTACCAGAATTTACACTTACAGTAATTATGGTAATTCTGAACTGTTATATTTTGTTAGAAAGTAAAATATTTTAAGGTAGATAACTCTAGCTCAAATTACAGAAATTATGTATAGTGTAGCATACAACCTTAACTAAGTCAGTATAGAAATTTAGGACTGAATGAAATGGGGCATCAGAGTTTTTTCTTAATCTGTTACCTTTCTTGCCAAACAATTTTGTCAGCAATGCTTTTTACTTAATGGACAAATTCGACATAAACAAGTAACATATTAGATATACTTCCTCTTTAGGATTTATAGAAATCAACAGGCAGTCTGGACCAAAAAATAATGACTAAGAAAAGCGGGGTATGATCTCTCACTCATTCTTAACTCATTCACCCCTACACATCTAAACTGGACTTGCCCAGTCTTTGATTTGGTGAGGTTCAGATGTGACTTTAGGGGTGAATGGGTATCAAACATGGGCATACAACCTGTAATATACGGTACTTCTGTTAAGGTGTAATTATTGTGTGAAGGAAAACTGGATTTAGATTGAGAAAAATACAGCGTTTGGGAACTAGCAGACCCCTATACCCCTGTCACATCTACTTCTTAACACCAAAACTGTCACCACGGCAACGAATCACCAGGGAGTGTGGCTCACGTAACTTTTGAAAATATTGACTGTTTAATGATACACCACCTGCAGTAGAAAGAAATATCAGGCCAGTCCTTGTGTAATTATGTGTCCTACAGGGTGGAGACTGTATGAAAGGTTTTGTTTTTTAGTAAAAAATATAAATCAGTAAGGATTTGTTTTTGTTTTTAAATCAATAAATTCCTGTTATTGATAACAATCCAGTTTTGACAAGTAATGTATTTGGTCGAGGATTTGTTCTACCTTTATTTTATCAGATTATATTTCTCCATAGTGATTATGAAGGAAATATTTTATTTTTTTTATCAAAATTATAAAAAGTGATGTTTTTTTCATGATCTGATCATGAAGAAATTATTTTTAACATTATCAACGATGTTTTTATTAATCAAATAAAACATGTATGCAGATTTTATAAGGAAGCAGAATGATCTTTTTCTTTGTAATTCATGTCTGTCTGTTTTAAGTAACCTTACATGTACCTAGCTATGTCTTATGAATTAAGGAAATTGAATACCCAACAGTTTGCATGGCAATTTCAAAATAAAGCAGCTATGCATATGGTGCATTATATCTGCTTCAGTGAACTTTGAAAAGATAATAGGGAAATTAAAATAATTGTGTAAAATATTGGTGTAAACCAGTTTTGTCCAACAACATTTGGGAAAACATGTAATTTGGTGTATAATACACCTGTATTTATCATGTACAGTGTACGTACACAATTTTGAAAGGATGGGCCATTGTTGTGACCTATCCCTTTGTAGTTACCGGGTATATAGTAGGATGCATCACACGAGGATATTTACTTTTAAAGGTAGAAACATATTTGGAATTCAGAGGCCTTTTTGAATTCCTTCTTTATTGTTCCATATCATGCTATATGATACACTAAAAACGAAATGTGTGCGACACTGCTCTGTAAAACAATTTGAAACTTGACCTACCCAGATTGAAACAGGTAGAATTTGATAGGCCTTAGAGACTAGAATTGGGTTGACTGTGAACTTGAGTCACCACGTATTAACATACATCTCCACCATTGAGTCCAAGCGAAAACGAAGGAAAACAATGAGAACAGGCACAGGTATGTGGGGTGTAGCCGTCTACCTGTGTGTAGTATGTCGGCCAGCTCACCTGTGTAATAATCTAAGTAGGTTCTATACATACCGGTACCATGTACACTAACTCAAGCTTACTATAATATTCCACCCTTACATTCCTTCCCTATCTGCTGACAATGACAGAAGTAAACACATAAGGTGTTTGGAAGTAGGTTAATGTAGTAAGCCATTCCACCCTAATGTAGCGAATGTCACCTACAGGACCTAGATAAACTAGGGAATAAAGAAACCTTGATGCTATCATCTACCTTAATTTTCATACCTGTAGGCATATTTTTAAAGAATCTTTGTAGAGCTTGGAGTTTGACTTGTTGTATCGCAGATGAAAGTTTGCAGTTTTTTTTTTAATGATTTCAACCTTTTTCAGAATTTTAGTGCAATGCATACTTGTAACTTTTCCAATAGAAAAGATTGAAAAATTTGAGATCTTGACTTTATGCCTGTATTAACCTTTCCATCTGTTGTATATGTAGGGATATATGTATTTACCACACTTATCAGTAAAGTTTGTTGAAGAAGAGGGTGGGCGTATTCCGAGCATGATCTTATCTTGGGTACCATACGTATACAGGACTAATGGGTCAGGTTGACTACATGCAGCTATATTGTAGCTATAGCATGTTCTGATAGTTTCTGTCCTAGACAACTAGGTATGTTGATACACTCGTAGATAAATTCACAAGTGAAGTATATGCTTCAGTCTATAGATACAGTTATCTGTATTGAAGCTTGGAATTGGCAAGTCCATCCACATGTCATCTGGTACAAAATACCTGTAGAACGGGGCGTGGCTAAGTGCAGGTATAGGTGCACACATTGGGATTGTACAAATAAACAGAGGGGTCATATGTAGTGTAATATATTCATAAACAATGCCATGTATATAATATATTTCCATGTTGTTATATATATGTAAATTACCATTTAAAAAAAAGGATAAATACGTAAAGTGAAATTTGTAATTCTGACAAATGTTATTAAAACATTTTTGTATTTCTGGTAGAGAGGTATTCGGGAGCATTGCCAATCCTAAACATATTTCTAAAAGTTTTGTGATGTTAAATGCACTGAGTTTTATTTCCTCTGTTGCCCATAAAATGACCTGAATCGGAAAACAGATCTTCACGATTCGCCTCGACGACCACATTGTGATTTACCTGTGTAAAGAGTCAGGTATTTAAGGTCTCTACGGTAAGAGTAGGGAAATTTCGATCGGCAGGACTTTCTTTTCTAAAACACAAATTGATGTTATTCCCATCCATTAGCCAACAATGTACCTGTATATTTAGTTGTATTATACACGTCCGTTTGCTTACGACGAGGCAGAGTATTAAACTTCTGTATGCAGTACTGTTGATTTTACTGACCTAGATTTATACCTGGAAATCAACCTACTTTAACACACAGCTGTGACACCTATCACTTTGATGGTAATGTTAGTTTAAAATATTCATTTCTTTAATGTGGCCTGTGTTCATGTAATGATTAAAGTTGACAGTTTTTTGTGTCGCATAGTAGCTTCATTACTGACTGGTGCCATATACAGTCAAAATACACATACATGTACAGATATATATACCTTTAACTTCAGATATTGATAAAGAGCTGGAAATAAATACTTCATGCAGTATTAAGCTGGCTCAGGGCGATATAAAATTTCCTGTGTGATCAATACCTGGGTCACGAGATAAACTCAGTACTTATTAGATAGAAAGCGAGGCTCAATGATTAAAGACTATGCTGGTGAAGAAATAAGCACAGTTATGTTTTAGCCCACCATCCGGAGGGATCCTCAGATAGAAAGCCAGGCTCAATGATTAAAGACTACATTGGTGAAGAAATCAACACACTTATGCTTTAGCCCACCTACCTCGGAGATAGAAAGTGAGGCTCAATGATTAAAGTCTACACTGTTGAGAAAATAAACACTGTTATGTTTTAGCCCACCTACCTCTGAGATAGAAAGCGAGGCTCAATGTTACGTTTTAGATAGAGAGCTAGGGTGTAATGATTATAGACTATCTGGGGGAGACAAAGGTATTGTGTCTTCAGGTACAGTACATACATGTATGACTAGGGTGGCCCAGCAGGTACAATGATTGAGAAATGGATGAATGAGAATAGAAGGATGGATTTAATGAGCTGCAAGTGAGCTTCCCAAAAACGATTGAATTTAACTGTATTTCACTTGTATCAAGGTTTGTTTGATATTATATGTGTTTAGTTCCCGCCTTCAAATATCACAGTTGTGATAAACAATTTAACAAAAGATTTGAAGTAATCCTTTTCTCCATACAGTTGTATATCTGGTCCAATTTGGGAATACGAGTGTGTGCCTTTTTATCCCCTGGTGGGATTAAGTTTAACCCCTAGGATTGTCTGATAGATAAGAGTATTGGTTATGGTGAAGTGAAAGCTGTGTTCATGCAGTTTGATCTTTGGGTCCACACTGTTTTGTAATAATAGAAGATTTGGGTTGTTCTTCCAGTATCATAGAAGTACTGAGTAAGTATACTCACTAAAAACATCACCAGTGAAAGAAAATTCCAAAGATAATTTATGCAAAAGTAATAAAGACAAAGTTTTACAATCTTCTGATTGTTGGCAGGGGTTGGGTGCATTTAGTGATAGCACTATCACCAGTCATACTCGCTATACAGCTCATTCATTTAATGGAAAAGGTCAAATTGCAAGGTAAAAGCTGAGAAACCTTTGGTTTAAAACTATACCAATCCTGTACTATACATAAAAACATTTTGCCACTTGTAAACTTATATCTATATAGTTCATCATAAAAGGATTTCCAAGCATGTTAAAACAGGAAAAAAGTTGTGTCATATTATTTGTACGTTATTTATCTGTTTTATAATTGTATTACATTAAGAAAAACACATCTGTAATTCTAGAAATACAGAAAAGTAGTGGGTACCCATCTTAGATGGAAAGTAATTCAGCTGTAAGTATGCTGTGTGTATTTATAACCCCAGTATATTAGAGGTACAATGACACAGGTGGAAAGACTGGTCTGTGATCCGCTGAACATCTATTGTTAGTAACCCTTGACCAGTAAGGAATTTAAGTTACGTGTATACCCAAGACTCGCGTCCACCACACTGAATTATACTGACCACTTCATTCAGGACGTGCCACTGACTGACCAGGTGAACAATGTACTAAGGCTTTGATACACTTTGGGGCGTTATCCCTAGGGATCGGCCCCAGCTTAACCTTGGCTGTATAAAAGGAGTTGAAATCTGAGAAGATGCCAGTTTTGATTTCTAATTCGTTAACTCGGGTGTGAATTACCATTCATGACCAGCAAATCTCAGGACTTAGGATCCCTAGCTGTCCCACTGCATTGTGGTTTGTCCTATACACAGTAACCTCCCCTTAACTTCTGTTTGGATTTAGCACAGTTGTTCCAAGACACCTCCGTTAACCAGGTAGCTCATGCACTTGGTTAGAGGGACAGTATATCAAAGTCTAGGGTTCAAATCCTGGTTGTCCCGCTGATTTTTTTTTTTCCCAATTAAAACACTTTTGTTGAATATATTTTGTATATTTCATATATATTTTTTTCTTGTAATTGAAAAACCTGTTAATGCGTAAACAAAACCAAGCCAAATAACTAAGGTCCATAAGGACCGGCTACAGAGGACGCTTACCTCAGAAGTAACAGAAGATGTTAAACGTCAGATCTAGATGTAAGAGTGGGTTAGACTGCTACAGAGGACGCTTAATTCATTTAGAAGTAAAGTGTATCTATGCTATGGCTGCTACAGAGCAAACTTACTACAGAAGTAAGAGCAGGCTGAACTTAAGAACGCTACAGAGAATTCTTACCTCAGAAGTAAAGAAAATGCTACAGAGGACGCTTACTTCAGATTTTGTACGAGTAGGTTAGACAGCTACAGAGGACGATTGCTTCCTAATAAGTAAGGAGTGTACTACGACAGCTACAGAGGACGCAAGAGGCAAACAAGAATATTAGATGTAAGATACACATTTTGTTAGGTCCTTGCTGTATGTTAATATGCTACCATGTCCAGGTATGGCATTACAGTGGGACAACACTTTAAAGTAGGCTGTCATGGTGTCAGAACCAATCATCTGTGAACAAGGTGTCTTCTATAACCATAATTGGCTGTTACCATGATAAAGATGCAAACTATCAAATGAATTTGGAACAGTTTAGCTTGTTAAAGTTATTTTGGATTGCCATGAGTGTGTAAAGAAGTTGTATTCTTCCATTGATATATAGACCTCAGACTAAGCAATAGTATTTGTTTCATTTTATTTTATTACAAAAGTATGTAGTAAAATCTGAATGCCTTGTATACTTTTAGAAAACAGTAGACCACAACACTGTAAGTAGTTTGTTGACAGACAATGTGCATGTCAGTTTGTTAAAATGAATGAAAAAACCCCAGATGAATTTGAGATTGATTGTAACATTCCACTGTTGTTTTTATAAAGCTTGTTGATCTTTTAATATTATTTTGGAATGTGACTGATTTATAATAATAACAAAACTGATAATTTTACACTGATCAATTTAGGAATGTCATGGTTAACCGAAATAACGGTTAACCGCGGTTGAAAAGACCATGGTTCGGTTCATAATTTCCGTATTTCGGTTTGGTCCTGTATAAGTGGGTCGTAGTTGTTTGGTAGCAGCAAAGGCGTGTATTATTTGTGTCATATCTCGATCGATACACGCCCCTGACTCCGTTGTCATGCAACCGCAATGATAAGTATGACTGTGTTCTTTAGGATTGTTTGAAATGGCAGCTTCGACTTGGATTTTCTCGTCGCAGGCGGTCTTGTGCACAAGACGGTAACTGTACACTGGATATATGTATAAACACAAATTAAACACTTCTCGGGATGTATATTATGTACAATATTGGCAGACATTGATGAGGTAGATCCCGTAAAGTACACCAATTTAATATTGTTTTTTTAGGTCACCTGAGCTTTAGCTCAAGTGACCTATTGCTATCCGTCTTCGTCGATCATCGTCCGTTAACATTTTACATTTTCAACTTAAGCTGAAATAGTGGCCAAGGGATTTCATTGATACTTCATGGGAATGATACTGACGTCTCCCTGACCAAGTGTTGATATTTTTCGGGTCGATCAGAAATCCAATATGGCCGCCACGGCCACCATTTTGAAAAACAATTTCAAACTTAAAGTCAAGTTTTGCTGGGACGATTGAACAGCTGAAACTTGGTAGGAATGATCGATATGGCCGCCACAGACGCCATTTTGAAAAACTATTTCAAACTTAAAGTCAAGTCCTAATGGGCCAATTTACCTGAAACTTGGTAGGAATGATTGACTCATGGTCCTGACAAAGTGTTGTTATTTTTCGGGTCGATCAGAAATCATATATGGCCGCCATGGCCCCCATTATGAAAAATTATTTCAAACTTAAAGTCAAGTTCTACACGGCCGATTTAACTGAAACATAATAGGAATAATCGACTCATGGTCCTGACAAATATCCAATATGGCCGCCATTTTGAAAATAACTATTTCAAAACTAAAATCAGGTTCTAATAGGTCGATCTAACTGAAACTTGATCTAGGAATGATCAGCTCAGGGTCCTGACAATTCAAGTTAACGTTATACTTAACTATTTTTTACTCAAATGGGTACATATTTCAACAACAAAAATAAATACTATAGGACTCAGGTGACCGTTAAGGCCCATGGGCCTCTTGTTTATTTTATGATTCTAGTCAGATTGTCAAAACTTAAGGTGCATGAGCAACATACATACATAATAAACAAGAGGTAGATTAGCACTGGCAACTTAGTTAAAATGGAGACTGAAATGTTTGCAGGCCATGATATAATAAAGGAAAGAACATGATTGTCCAGTAAGTACATAGATTGTGCAATGGAGACTTAAGATATTTGCATGATATAATGAAGGAAATATATATTACATTGATTTTTCAAATTAAGATGGAACAGTTGTGGACATCGAAATACCTAATACAAGTGAGAGATTCTTCGTGTTAGTATCTTTATACTCAATACCTTCAGAGGAGGACTAGTAGACAATTGTATATTACTGTTTAAGTGTGTACATAATGAAGTTTGTTTACGTATTCTACTTGTGATTGTGTATAAAATACATAGATTACAAAGTTGCCTGAACCGAACCGAAATAACCGAAAACCCGACAACAAAAATGATAACTGAACCGAACCAAAAAATTCCTGAACCGTGACACCCCTACTATATGGTATTCGACGGGCGTATATTGTTCCGCCCCACGGTAATCTTGTTTTGCATTATACCAGTCCTATATATTATACTTTTAATAACTAAAAACATCTACCAAAATCAACATTGGGGCTTTTTTTTTCACCTTCAGTTGGATAAAGAAAATAATAAAGTCCAAAAAGGTTGACCAATTTTGAAGTGTAATATTCAACACTAGTGTGATATTAAATGTAGGAAATAAAAAAAAACTGCCACATCAACTAAAGTACAATATGGACTTGCCATTATAAATGTTTATTTTAATCATTACATTGAATAAATATTGGTTGAAGATATTGGCTTTTTTGGCATTTTTAAAGATGGAAAAAGTATTAGTTAATCTCAATAGTAATATTGCTTTATGATTAATAGATTGAAGTAATGTATCAGTTTTAAATGTACACACATGACCAGTGGTGCTGTCCCACACTAACAAATAGCAACCTTTCATATAGATTCATATAGTTTGCAATTTTATTTTATTTTTCCTGATAAATAATTTAAAAGTCATTTTCATTGCTTATATGTATTGGTTACAAGCAACAAAAAAATACATGTCAACACACAAATCAAAAAGAAGAAAATACTAGGAAGCAAGTTTCATTTAACATATTATTGTAATGAATAGATATAAAATGTATCTTGAAATGACAGTCTGGCATGGGATGAAGCTTTCAAGATTTGACAGCGGAATTCAACTACCAAAACAAAAATATGAAGATGATAGGTATGAGATGAGACCCAAAACATTTAAAACAAATTTCATTAACATTTGATTATCATGTTCAGCCTCACAGAGATCACTACTGACAGCAAGGCTATGACCTTTTGACCTTTCAGGACATGACTGGCGCCCCCTGGAGTACGATAAGGCAGCAAGCAGCAAGTCCTGTCTCGTCAAGCCTATACTTAATGCTGATATAAACTCTAAACAATTCTGTGCCTGCATCAGTAAGACATTACAGCGTAAATCTGTTGTGAACCCTTTTTTTTCTATTTGATGTCGTGACAGGAAGTTATTTTAAATCAATGTTACTGAAGAATCTGAATAAATGTCAAAGAAAAAAATGTTGCGAAAAAGCAACCGATACTGTATTGATACTGTATTGATACTGTATTCTGTATTGATGTAGATATTGTTACAATTACCTACCATCGAATGATCCCAAAAATGCATCTTACCATTCTCATTGTACATGAGATTTAAGAAAACTTCCTTTCTAGAAGTAATTTTTAAATGTTTTGAAAAGACATAATGATATTTTCCAACTAAACATGGGTGGCCCTAGGTTTGGTGCTTTGTCTAATCTTTCACAGCTTTCTGCAAATGGAGTACAACCTGCACATTTTGTTAATTGAATACTTTTATTAAGCATAGCTATTAAAACAAAGTGATATTGCACAAAACAGCATATACATCATCCTTCACAAAACAATATTGCAGGGTGACAGCAGTTTGATTTCTGCCCTAAAACAGTATTTTTGCATTTGTTTTTTCCAGCGTTCATATAATTTATATTTGTATTGCTTGACAGTACTTTAACTTACAAACATTAGACAGAAATAGTTCCATTCATCGACAGTCCTCAGTGTAAATGAATATTTTCTAAAAAAATTTTTTTTTTTTTTTAATATATATTTTAAAATTATGTCCTCCTGTAGATAAACCTACCCTGATATTATTAAAGGTGTTGGAGACCTAATGTTGTAGACCTTTATCAAGTCACCGTCTGAATTCCAATACGCTGATGTCGGCAGTTTTAGTTTTTGGTAATCACTCTATATAGAATAAGTCTTTATCACTGCCAGTCGACGACGAGTTTGAATTTACTCAAAAAATGGGTTCAAAAATTAATTCTGAGTATTTATCTAACCATGATATAGATTAAGAAGCCTTTAAAGATTAATAATAATCTAAAATGGTTGCAAAATATTCTATAAACAAGTAGAAGTATGCATTTTAAAGAGGTGACCTAGATTTATATTTGTCCGGTTCGAACACTCCGTAACTTGCGACTGTGTACGGTTGTGACATTGGATGCAAAGTTGTAAAATTGTATGGTGAGGACTGTATATTTGCACATAGGATTGAGCGGTTGTGACTTCCATCTCTTAAATGTTGTTTGTCTTTATAGTTGCAGATACAAAGAAACATAGTTTACCAATTCTGCAAATTTTCATACCCATAGCTACATTCGTAACAGTAGTGCAGCTCCATTGGTAAAATGTGTTTCTTTGTATCTGCAATTATAAAGACAGTCAAACATTTAACTGACGGAAGTCCCAACCGCTCAATCCTATGTATGAATATACAGTCCCCACCGTACATTTTTACAACTTTGCATTCAATGTCACAACCGTACACAGTCGTAAGTTACCAAACCACACTAATAAAAATACCATCTTTTGTGTGGTATATTTGTGACTGCTGGTATACTTTGTGTGGTATATTTGTGACTGCTGGTATACTTTGGATGATATTGATTTTGTTTTTGTACACATTGCACATTATTGCTCATGTGCTTGTGATGGAGCAAGGGATATTAGTTAGTCTTCCGCTTACAGTTCTGGTGTTCGTCGAGATCCTGGCTTTCTGTAAACAAAGATAAACTAATGACACTATCTAGATCTCGAACAACCGCTTACAGTTCTGGTGTTCGTCGAGATCCTGGCTTTCTGTAAACAAAGCTAAACTAATTGACACTATCTAGATCTCGAACAAACAGAACTCTCTTTTAATAGGTAATGTTTCACTACTTTCAGCCCAAAAACTGACTTAAAAACTGTTTTTAAGTGGCCTTGTGTGATTACAGCCGTGTCAGGTTAGATAAAGCACCTGTTACCTTGTTTGGTCATTGTAGTTTACTGATCTGTGTGTCTTCTCACCTTTTGTACAATGTACTGCTGGCTTATCATATCTGCTTGATTGATGTCCAATTTATTCGTATTAGGCCATGTACTTAAAATGTATCACAAATAAGGGCAGGGTTAGTTCACATGAGTTCATGACCTTTCTCATAGACTTCAGATGAGGTCAGGGTTAGTTCATATAAGGTCATGAACTTAAATATACCTAAATTAGGGCATGGTTAGCTTACCTGAAGCCTGAGGTTGTTTATGCCAGAAAAAAAAGGATTGCTTACATTTTTATTGGAACAAAATTAAATTATTTTGGTAGATTTCCTCACCATGATATGATAGAGATTTAGCTGTAGATTGTGTAAAAAAATTGTCTTAAGTCATATTTGAACAACTAATTGAAATTTTTCATTCAAATTAAGTACTTTTCATTGGTCTGCTTTTTGCTCCCATTATTTGCAAGGTAAAATCTGTCATATTCACCTGAATACTCGGATAATTATTAGCACCTAGATATCGGGTTATGTGGTTTTAAAGTCGCAGAACAAAATTCAGTAGTTCCTTGACCTTGACAAATGCTCAAGAGCCAAAACAAGATCAAAAACATTTCTATGTGTCTATTTCAAAATTTTATTTGTAATAAAAGAAAACCCTGGTAATCTGTGCATAATTATCAGAGGGAAACCAGAAGGAGTTGATCTGATGCTGAAATGATCTGACATCACCACTTAGGGTGGCTCCGGCTCCAAGTAGCATCTCCCACAGACTACGGTCCTTCTTGTCAAATAGAGGCTTCGTTCAGCCTCATTTCGGGTTCTGTCCTATTTCTGTTATGTATATACCAGAATTGTTGCAACACCTGATTTTAAAAGTTAATAAAAGAACTGACAATGAAAGTTTATTTATTAATGTAAAATACGTATACCCTACCACACTGTAATGTAAAGTACGTATACCCTACCACACTGTAATGTAAAGTACGTATACCCTACCACACTGTAATGTAAAGTATGTATACCCTACCACACTGTAATGTAAAGTATGTATACCCTACCACACTGTAATGTAAAGTCATGTCTTCAGGTGCTTTATATTTTTCAATCCCATGGATTTTGAAAAGGAAGGTTGGATTTTTTAAAAGCAAAATATGCTTTCTATCGCTAGAATTATTTAGAGCTTTTGGGTTTTAGCAATTTATAGATCATTACAAATTTTGCAGCAATTTTAGATAGCATGGGGCTAAGTGCTTGTGTTGATTTGCTGTAAAAAATGTGAGATAATTATAAAAACAAAATACCTGCATGATGGTGATTTGCATGAAGAACATCTCCTAAGTACATGAATTAGCAAAGTATTTCTTGTGCTGTATTTCATCCTGAAAACTCTCTTTTATTTAGATTAAAAACATTTCATTTCTGATAAAATTTATTTGATATACACTAATTAAAATAATCAACTTCACTTTTATACTTGTGTGTGGCTAATTTTTACCTTAGTTTCGCTAAATTGACTTTTATACCTGCGTGTGGCTGTAATGACGTTTATACCTGCGTGTGGCTAAATTGCAGCATATCTTTCGGGTCAGTTCTTTGATTGAGATGGCACTTGAAATAACTTTCGCCTATGTAGTGGTTTTACTTACTAACATATATTTCTTGGTTTGCTTCCTTTTGCAGAAACGTTTGAAATGAAATGTTTTATTTTATTACATTAGGGTGACGACTTGGTATGGTAAACACGCACTGCGAAATATAGTGTGAATCAATTTTATTTCACTTGACATCTACTGTATACCGGGAAATTTTCGCTGCTGTTTAATTTTCGTTAATTAATCATTACAGTGAACATTTGTTAATAACATAATATATGTAGTAATTAAATGTGAAGGTCAAATTTAATAACGGGTGAAAAAGGATTTTACCGTCGAATGGGCGAAAATATGACTGGGCCAACTTTTCCTGATGTACAGTATTTTACTCTTCTTTATAGAATTGGTTTATTACAAATTCATTTTGCTTTCAAATATTTAAGATACCTGAATATCTAAAAATATATACCCAGGTATATGATATATCGACTGAATGATTTGATGCTATAGATTGTATCAAATTTTCAAGCACGTATAGACACATGTTGATTTGAATGTTTAAGTTATGAACTGTTTTGTAATTCTACATCTGATAGGGAAAGTTTGAAGTCGTTTGAAGCATTATGCACTTGTCGAAATAAAATGATTTACATGAGTCAATTTTCCCAGATGCGATGAGAATCGTAAAGATTATTGATGTACTTGTTCCTTGAGTAATGGATGTTCTACCTGAGCATGGTTATCATAGCGTTGCATGCTTAGATTTCCATTCCCACCAAACTAATGATAAGCCATGCTATTGTGGTACTGATTTCCCTGTTGACCTTGCCTGGTAGAATCGGTAAGCTATTCCATTGCTGATATCTGTCGTCTATCTTAGCAGTGTTCAAAAACCATTTAAGCAGCTACTTCTCCCTGTCAAAAATGTTATAAAGTAAATAGTATTCTTTGAAATAAACCTCAGTACTACTGATGGGCAGAGACATTCAAGATTTACATACTTCATTCCTATATCAACATGGTACGCTGTACTCAGTATTTTGGAGGGAGTCTCCTGATTTATCGCCCTCATTTTCTTCTATGCATACAGGCAGATTTAGAGGTAAAGTTTGCAGGATTAGATGAGAGAATTGGTTTGTGATATATATCACAGGTGAGCGATACAAGCCTCTTGGTTTTTGTGTTATTTGTATTCAGAATCCCTGAGACACACTGGCCTAATAGATTACCAGTCATTTCAGAACACAAGCTTAATTTATTGAGGAAGTCAGTTTTAAAGCTCAATAATGTATGCAACTATAGTAGGTTTATACTTAAATAAAGCTGAATAATGTCTTTTTTCTGTACATTCAGTAAATCATTACATAGATGAATTGTCTGTTGGAATTATGTTGACTATTTTAACAGGTATCACTTGTTAATTTGATTTGTATAAAAATGTAGTGATCAGATCTTTTTGTGTTGACATATGTTCACATGAAAAAAGCTTTGATTGCATGTATTGTCAAGGTGTTTTGTGTGTGTTACTATGGTGACATATATTGTCCCTGTGTGACCAGGTGTGGACTGGAAGTCCCTGACGATCCCTGCATCCCTCCCCATCACCACTGACTACTTCCCTGACAAAAAGAGTCTGCAGACGGACTATGTTTTCGCAGCGTATGGTCTGCTGCCTGAACAGGATGGTGACTACGGTATCGACTACCAGAGGTAATAAAAGTCATGGTCATAATGGTCAGACAGTAACAAGGTCAAGGTCATTTCTGTCAACATTTTATGATATAAATCCATTTTTGTGTAGATTGGAGTAATTCATTACTACTATAGTTTTTGAGATATGTTTTCATGATCTTAATTGTGAAAAAAACAAAAATGGCTAAATTTGTCATTGAACATGAGACAATACAGAAAAAATTAAAAAAAAACATTGACTCTTCTATTCAAATCTTCAGCTAGTCCACGGAAGGCAATGATGATATACGATGGGAATGAGAGGAATATGTTTGAAATTTTGGAAGTCTCCAACATTTGTTTTTCTTCTGTTTGATTTAGAAATAGCATACACCAGATTTTTGTTTTAAAGAGAGATTGTGTAACATATTTAATGAATAATCCCATACAAATGGTTAATTTATATTTTAGATAGATTTCATTTTATTTAATAATTTCAAATTGGGTACCAGTCAGTACTACCTCCTAATATCTAATACATACATGTAATTTTAAAATGATATACACACATGGCTTTAATCATTGGCTACAATATGCCTAGTGTGAATAGCGTCAAAATGCCAATGGACCTCTACACCATGCTAATATGTATTTACCAGTCTATCAACAGATGAGAAGTACTTTAAGAGGAAGAACCTGACTTCTAAGCAGGTGTTCAAAGAGCTGGTTTCCCAACGTCTCTCCCAAGGATTCCAAGTTATTGTAAACAAGACGCCACGCTCCAAAGCTCAACAGATGTCGCTAGGTTCCAGTCCACAGTACCAACACACGGTCGGACTCATCAGGGCGCGACCTCGCACAGAGCAGTCGGTACGTCACGGTCAGACTCTTGGTTGCTGGGTTTCTTGTTATGGTTGACAACTAGTAACAAAGACTGAGGTGTATGATTTGTTAAGAGAGCTAGATGGCTCCCTTGAAAAATGTTCAACACATATTTTTTATTAAATTTGAATACTGATTCAAATGTTGTGTCCTCAGGTACATATACCTGTAATTAAACACAGGTCCATATCTCCAAGGTCAAGGTTAGAGCAACAGGTCAAAGGTCAAATTCCAGTCATGCTTTTCTGGACGCTGATTTCAGAACAGCTGAACATTACATGATGCACCTTTGAGATAAAAAGGATAAAATTGAGTTTCCATTACATAGCATGTATATGAAACAAGCTTGAGAGAGTTCTATAAAATTCAAGTGTATTTGGGGATGAATTTGAGATTCTTTTTATCATACACTCAACTAAAGCATGATAAAATGCATCTGTTGTGGTTGTTTAGACAGAAAAAATAAAAGCAAATCAGCATCAATTTTACTTGGAAATGTTGACATCACCTTAATGTTCCTTGTGAGACACAAAGGATGATATTACACATGTTGCTTTCCTTGTGAGACACAAAGGATGATATTACACATGTTGCTTTCCTTGTGAGACACAAAGGATGATATTACACATGTT
>JAUMHH010025649.1:0-10530 GCA_032359455.1 Chlamys rubida | reverse complement strand
TGTTCAGTCATATTTTACGAGCGTTTAGGGTGACGAGTCCCCGTAGATTTTACCGCGGAAGTTTTACCGTGCAAGATTGGATTACCAGTAGCCGGAAATTCAACAGAGCCGCTGAACAATTACCGCGGAAGATATTGGCCGCGGAAGATTTTGTTCATGATATGTATCACACGCATGCGCACTGATTATATTTTCGGCATAGATTTTACAATATATATATATATATATATACATATCGTATTTATGTTACAACAACAACAACAACTTTGTAGCACTTTAATTTAACACTGATATACCCATGGATAATAAACGAGTAACCCTTGTTACTCACGATACTTGAATTTTGCTGGATTGGCATATAAGTATAATTGTCAATGGCGCACTGCATCATGACACGTGCATACGTTTCTTGGACTAAACGAAAAAAGTAATAATAATATAATGTTACCTTCAATCCACTTGTTCAGTTTAATTCTTTGATTTTTGAATGGTTGATAATTCATTCATTCTGAAATACAAAGACTGACTACCAGTCCCTAAATGTTTATGAAAATAAATCTCAACTGCATTTTACTACTAGCTTATCTCCCCCTAAATCAGACATCGAAGTGATTAATATTATTAGAGTTCATTTTTAATATTTCAATTTCTATATGTTATTCTAGAGACGCCCCCCGTTTATGAAATACAAACCAACTTTTTCACAAGATTTTCATTTATTACAGTATTTTACATATTTCATAAATGACGTATATGAAGACATTAATTAATCAATTCATTCAAGATTAATTTACTCTTCAGTATGAAATGATTTACATGCCAGGTCAGGCTACATGAAGTAAGACTGGTTTTAATGATATGTGCAGTTCAGTGAAACTGTCAGTGTTCCTTAGTAATCCTGATATCAGCAATATAACTATAGTAATCCTGATATCATCAATACTACTATAGTAATCCTGATATCATCAATATTACTATAGTAATCCTGATATCATCAATATAACTATAGTAATCCTGATATCATCAATATTACTATAGTAATCCTGATATCATCAATATAACTGCCAAAGTCTGTTTTAATATTGTACGTCGCCACATGCGACTATTATATCACTATTTTAATACATAAAACACAGAGGCCTAGGTAGTTGTTGGAAGGCCAATTTTCAAACTTTAATAACATGCTAAAGGTGTATATCTACGTACTCTATAACAATATTTTGTTATATATATATATTAATTTTATACCTATGACCATGTCAATAGGTTAAAGGTTAATTTTAGTATATTCTTACTAAAGAATGGACATCAGAAAGGTGTGAATGGTTTGTGTGGTTATTTTAATACATGTACAATTTAATGTTTTACATATGTATTCTGTAACACTTTAATAATAAACATATTTGAATTTCAATTTGATAAAGCCGGACCAACCCTGTAAACCACTCCTTGAACAACATGCTGACCATTAAATATGTGCGTACATGCGTCCTCGACCGGAAGCCCCGTGCTAGGCTGACCATTAACATTGCATAATCCCCATCCTCCACAGGGTAGTGTAGAGGACGCCTGAGGAGGAAAGGAAGGGGTGGGGGTGGAAGGTCAACACTTGGCGGGGTCTAAATGTTTGCATTGGTCATCAAGAGAACATGCTTTATTTATTTTATCAAAACCTAGCATGCTGATGGCGACGAAATACACGATTGCTGGTCTACGTTACAACGACGTAACTTTCTGTTTATCTATAAGTTCATCTTATAGTATACGTAGTTCATTTCCAAATTATTAGTTAACTGCATACAAGCCAACAACGAATAAATCAAACGTACATCGTCACTTACACGTACAACGTATATCAACCCTATAATTGTGTCATTTGTTATAGCCGAGTTACACATGTTACAGGTACATTTAAGCTATCAGATGTTTTAAAGGTATTTATACCAAACATAATTTAATTCTTTTAAATAACATGAAGTTAGCAGTTCTATTAACCTAAATGGCCAATAAGTAACCGGTGTGAATTTCTATTTAAGCTCATCATCAAACTAACGAGATAAAATAATTATTTAGATATCCTCAATCAGTCACCGTAATATTGTAATTGTTATTCTATTAAACAGAATTTGAGTACTCAAATTTCCTGTCGTTTGTATATATATATTTTCACAAACAATGGTGTCATTCCCTTGGTACTGAAAGGCTGAAATTGCATATTACAATACTATTACGTTTGGAATTATTCTACATAATTGCTTTAATATCTAGGTGAGCGATATTGACCACCTCGATCTGTTGTTATCATAAATGTTCTATTAAAAAAGACTACCGTATTATAAGTTTTAATAAGATCCACGATGTTTAATCTTAACAATGCATTCGAGTTTTTATATAAGATGAAACAGTTGTAGATATCATCTGACATCACAAATATATTATCATTTATACATCTATTCAGTATTTCATAATTCGTTATCAGAGCTAACGGAGAAACAGGGCAACACTGTGGTCGTGCACCTGAGTATGTCTATTTGCTAAAAATAACCTGTTACGATTTGTGGAAATGTTAATTATCGATTCGTGGAACTATTTAAGTTTCATTATCATCATTTCGTTTTGTGAAAATGTTTACTATCGATTCGTGGAACTTTTTCAGTTTCATTTTCACTTGAATGCTATCTAATATTACGGATACGTTACGGTACAGTACAGTTCTAATAGACCTTTCTAATTTTGGGGTAGATTTATTTATTTATTTATATAGGGTATGTCAGAGTGTGTAAGCGAACAGGTAAGAAATTATGTAACCGGTAACCACAGTCGTTATAGCCTTTTTTCGTGGCTCAATGCGACAGGTACAGTTGTTTGTGACCGTGGTAATTGATATTTCAATATCTCCGTTAAGGATCTCACCCGGGACGTCTGTTGTATTTTTCTGATACCGATTGAGTTAAAAGAAATTCCCCGAGCCAAAATAATCACCTAACTCTCTTGCATCAAAAACAACATTTCTAGTTGATCTACGGGGAACTGCTTAGTACCGTTGGAAAGATGGATAGTTTCTTTTAAAAACCTCCTACATGCACGTAAAATGTATTCTCCTTCCGCGGACATGAACTCCATTTCTCCCAAAAAATACGCCATTGCAGAGTTTCAAAGTTTTCGCAGTCAGCCTGCCACGTGCACTTTTTGAATACTAATGAGGTTGACGTCAGATGCGTATCGAGACCCTTGGCGTGATTGGCTGGAAGTGCAGCCATTTTTTCGCTTAACCAACTTGTTCAAGTTTTTTTCATATACATATCGTCTGACATCACAAATATATTATCATTCATCCATTTAATGTTTGATAATTCGTTATCAGCGATAACCGTGTAACAGGTCAACGCTGTTATTACTTTACGATAAAGATATGCATATATGCTATAAATAACCTGTTCAGTTTTGTGAAAATTTTCACTTTCGATTCGTGGAACTATCTAAGTTTCATTTTTATCATCAAGTGTTATTTGTAGAATATCGATTTTTTCTTCAAAGCATACACAGATCAAGTGAACAACGATTCGTTTAACGTCACTTTTTCGCTTAGAGTTTGGACAGCAGCAAGATGGCTTTCTTCGCGGATCTGGACCAAACCAAAGGTAAGGATAATAAGTCTGTGACTTTACGTAGGTACTAGATGACCCATCATTTAACTGACATCTCGGCTCGATATCTGAGTTTTTAACTGTGTGGATGTTCTCGGCTGGTGGCTTGCTCCTCTCTGCACGAAAGTGTCCATTCAGCTGGGGAGATGTAATTCAAAACAAGCGAGCAAACTTAGCACAAATATTAAGATATGTTATAGTGTATGAAATAGACGCTCACCCACTCACCATCATAATCTATTCGTAGCATTCTTGTTTATTTACGCATGAGGAAGATAAAACAATAACCTGTTAAGGGTCATGTTTAGGCGATTTCTTTAAACATATATGGTTAAAATTTCAAAATATTAGAAATAAAATGCATACAACTAATTTAAAGGAATAGAGTTAATTTTGTTGAAGATGCATCAAATTACAAAGAAATCAAATACAGAGAAAAACATGTCCAAATCTTCTTTATTTACACATGAATATATTTTAAGCCTGATGCAGGAAGCACCGATTCCCCTCCATACTCTGTCCAACTCGTCGATTTGCTCCTTGCCTTTTATCTGCTGGACTCTGGACATTCCTCCTTCTTCCAAAAATCAGACTCTGGACATTCCTCCTTCTTCCAAAAATCACCTACTTTAAATGTTATTGCCAGCAAATTCAATGTTATCGTTGGCAAATGTCCATCCTGCCACCTAAGCTAGTGAAAGTGGACCAATCTACTTCTTCCTTTGTCATTATGTTACAATTGACAAATTGTCTGTTTTATTCTTGTAGGTCCTACCACTTACTTCCACCACACAACCGTAGAAGGTTGTGACGCTATACTGCGGGAAGGTGTCATACGTCAGTCTACTGGGGGCGGAGGTGACGCAATATATGGACAAGGCACCTACTTAACTCGACTTGGGCCCAAACGTTCAGCTGGAGAGATTGCCCGCAATAACTGGGATGGTTTATCGGGCACTCACTGGGAATATATGGAGGGTTCGGGCCGAACTGATGCCGTGATCGCTATAGAAATGCCAGCACAAGAGGCCAGCAAAGTGATAGGACAACAGGGTCGTCGGGACATCCATCTATATCCGGGGGACCTCATACTGTCCAACAAAAACCACCGTGTCTACATCCGGGACCAAAATGGCAAGGCCCGGGAATACACACTAATGTATTAGTAGCTCGATGATCTGGACTTTTTTGGTTTAATGACGGACGATGAAATACTCGTCAAAAAGCTATTGATTAATGCACAACGTTATGCACAATATGCAGAGTATTACATTATAGACTCATTGATAAGTAAATGTATTTTAGGAGAGATTATTATCTAGTTTAAAAACAACGTTAGAAGTCTAGTTTGTTGCAGCCATTTCGGATTGGAAACGGTGAATCGTTGCAACCACCTTTTTGTTGTTCGGGATGCTACTATGTTTGTGTTCGTGACAAAAGTCGTTTCCCCATCAGGAACTGCAGTTGACTTAACACCATCATATTATAGTTGGACCAAGTCCATAATGTTTCAAGGGATCAAAACTGAATCAAAACTGTCGCTATTTATTTTTTGTCTACGGTCAGTCGTGTTTCGGTCGTTCCTTCTTCACGACTAATCACCTGCCATCATTCTGATTCTGTGAATGGACTCATTCTGGCTGATTTATTAAGAAGAAATTGCTTCGTGTTCTCCAATTTAAATGCTACATTATTAAAGACCCTTTAATAGAATGAAATTATGTTTGTGACCGTCAAGTCTTTTTTTTCAAATTTGATAATCTTAATCAACGAAACAACAGTACAAGTTATTATATATTGTTTTCTTGTATGTCTTCGGTTTTTATACCAGGATGGTCAATATACATTGAGCTTGACAGTTTTATGTATAGAGAAAAGTTTCATAAAATAACTTCAATGAACAATACAATTATATTTATACATTTCACGAAGACGAAAAAAAGCCTCCAGATGTTTTAGGTCTTATTGCTAGACAGGCAGATTTCAATGCAGACTACAAATGGCAATGTATGCTGATCATTAGTTAAGAAACATTTCAAAATCAGAATTTGCGACATGACAAAAAAAACATGTATAAGGAATATTTATTGTACGGTGATTGATTGAGGAAAACTATTTTTTTGTTGTTTGGGATGCTACTATGTTTGTGTTCGTGACAAAAGTCGTTTCCCCATCAGGTACTGCAATTGACTTAACACCATCATATTATAGTTGGATCAAGTCCATTAGGTTTCAAGGGATACAACGCTGAATCAAAACTGTCGCTATTTTACTACAACTAAAAAATATTAAGCTCGATGTAACAACTTAGCATCTCGTTATATCGAGCTAGTATCTAGTTATAGCGACCAAGCATCTCGTTATATCGAGCTAGTATCTACAGTAGTTATAACGACCAAGCATCTCGTTATATCGAGCTAGTATCTAGTTATAACGACCAAGTATCGCGTTATATCGAGCTAGTATCTAGTTATAACGACAAAGCATCTCCTTATATCGAGCTAGTATCTAGTTATAACGACTTGGTATCTTATTATAACGAGTCAGTATCTCGTTACAACGACATTGCTATATATTTATCTATAAGTTCATCTTACAGTATACATAGTTCATTTCTAAATTATTAGTTTACTGCATACAAGCCAACAACTAATAAATTAAACGTACATCGTCACTTGCGCGTACAACGTATATTAACCCTATACCTGTGTCATTTGATATAGCTGAGTTATACATGTAACAGGTACATTTAAGCTGATCAGTTCTATTAACCTAAATTTCTATTTAAGCTCTTCATCAAACTAACGAGATAAGATAATTATTTAGATATCCTCAATCAGTCAACGTATTATTACATTTGCTATTCTATTAAACAGAATTTAAGTACTCAAATTCTAATCGTTTGTATTCATATATTTTCACAAACAATAGTGTCGTCTCCCTTGGCACTGAAAGGCTGAAATTACATATAACAATACTATTACGTTTGGAAATATTTTCCATAATTGTTTAAATATCTATAGGTTAGCGATATTGACCACCTCGATCTATTAAAAAAGACTACCGTATTACAAAGTTTAAAAAGATGCATCATGTTTAATCTTTACAATGCATTCGAGTGTTTATATAGACCACAAGACGAAACAGTTGTAGATATCATCCGACATCACAAATATACTATCATTTTATCCATCTATTCAGTATTTCATAATTCGTTACCAGAGCTAACGGAGAAACAGGGCAACACTGTGGCCACTTGAGTATGTCTATTTGCTAAAAATAACCTATTACGATTTGTGGAAATGCTAATTATCGATTCATGGAACTGTTTAAGTTTCATTTTCATCATTACGTTTTGTGGAAATGCTAATTATCGATTCATGGAACTATTTAAGTTTCATGATCATCATTACGTTTTGTGAAAATGTTTAATATCGATTCATGGAACTATTTCAGTTTCATTTTCACTTGAATGCTATCTGCTATTACAGCTACCTTACTGCGCGGTATATTATTAAGTTACAGTACAGTTGAGGGCACCGGTACACCACTTGAATAGATAACAAGTTACGGTCACTCTTAACCGGAATAAAAAACACGCATATCAAAACTATCGATGAAACACCGAATATTGAATGTATACTGACATTTTCTGTGTTTATGCCATGACTACTTTGCTTAGTCATTAATTACACTTCACTTTCATCATAACTGATGTCAAAGGACACTTATTGTTGATCTTTTACACCCTCCTGATCTGGAAATATATGTAGAATGTGAAGACTCTTCTTCATCATCAATTTGCTTCGATTATTTATAACCAGTTACCACATGACCAGCATGCTTATTTCAAAACACGAATGAATTACATTGAAGGCTGTACCAGGCAATGGGCAAAACGTTAAACTGGTTAAATGTATAAGGACACTATTCTTTAAAAAAGGCTCTAGTAGTTTCATGTAATTCAAAATGAAAATTTGTTAATGATCCGAATACGGACTTGCCTCGTTTATAATGGATTTGAAATCTCCAAAACAATCCTTAAATAACGTAAATAACGTTTTAATAATTACATGATGATAACGGTCGCATTCCGACAATGTATACTGCAGAAATGGAATTAATGTGATGTAAAGTTTTTATGTTGTAACTCTAATATGGAACGCCAAATTAATATATATTTAAGTAATTGTATATTTCTTCAAATAATTGAAAATAGGTACACTTCAATTGAAAATGGGTACAATCCCATTGAAGATAGGTTAACTTCGTCATATTTGAACCATCTTTAATTGAATTAAACCTATCTTCAATTGAATTGCACCTATCTTCAATTGAATTGAACATATCTGCAATCAATTGTACATATCTTCAATTATTTGAAGACAGGTGCAATTATTTGAATATATGTTAATTTGGCGTCTCGTACTCTCAAGATCTTGGGCAAGCTTGAACATCGTCTCCTCAAATTTTTTCTGGTATTTAGCATTCAAAGTGACTGAAAATAACCACTAGAGATACGGAATAAGGAGGCACGCACTGAAAAAGAAATATTAAACCAATGCAGTTTATTGCAAACCTCGGGGACGGATAGTCCACCAGCAGAGACAAAAATCGTGTGACGAAAACAATTACTAGAAAAACAAAGGGAAGAATTATTGCCTCTTGGCATGGACATACTGCTTTTCACAAATAGGTTGTTTGATATTATTAGTCATCTTTTTACGCCACAAGATAAACCTAAAAAACAAATTATATCAAGCACTGCACACTAAGCTATGTTTTAGTAAAATCAGCAACACTAGTGACTCAGTCAAACACTATTTATGATTGATTTTGCACGCACGTTAATTGGTATTTTGAATTAAATTAAACTCATACACAATCAACAGGTTGGTATCGCTGTACTCCACATATGTGTTTAGATTTGATGGGAAACATACGTTTACGTTTTACTTGTTTACAATTGTTTCCATGATATATTTCTTTTCGATGTTTTATGGATATCAGTTCTTGTCCTTGAGTGTCTATATCTGCTATTTCCTGTTATATGCTGTTGGTATGATTATAGGAGATACACTGTATTTTTATTAAGCAGTGTGGCGTACGTGGTCTTTTGGTATGTAAATCTCTTTGTTGATGACGTTTTAAATAAGATAATATCTGCAGGATAGGGGTATTTCCACGTAGCAGATTTTTATGAAAACTAGAAACCAGAATAGTGACACGTAATCAACATGTCAGGGTTTTCCCCAAAAAGCAGACAACACAGTTTTAAGAAATCTCCACAGGTACGTCTTTTTGGCGTATAACAGGACACGTCGTGAACCCTTACTCCTTTGTGATGTGTTCTATTAACTTAAGTCATAAATGACAATATATTAAGAATCAAATAAAATTTGTAATAAATGGGCTTGCTTTGAAGTCGGGTGTTGCTCCTCTGTAATCTTCAAATGACATATATCAGACTATAGCTAGCGATTTGTCAGGTTTTACCTGAGACCAACCACATAGCTATCTGCGTGCCTTCAATTTTGGTATGACATATTCTAAACGTATCGAGGATGCTGTCGGCGTATTATTTCATCTACACACGTCATTCACGTGAAGTCCATGAATGCGTGCATTGTAATATACTAGTATACTGTTGTTGTCTTGGCTGGTTTCGCCTATGAGATAGGGAAATAGAAAGGCTCGAACTGCAGGTGGCCATCTTTCATTTATTGCATCGCATACAACTAAAACCAAAACCAAATTCAGCACGACTAAAAATTCGGAATTCTGATTCTAATAAATTTGGCACAGTACATAATATCCGGAAAATTACCACAAATGAACACGAGGAGCATAATTATTTATAAATGTTTGGTGGCGGAAATTTTCGATCCTGGTAGAATATTATAACGAACACTCGGTTTAAAATGATTTATTAAGTTCTTGCAATCTAGACTCCTAAAATAACATGGCTCGAACAGCGATTATAATGGAAACGAAAGTAGGACCACGTAGTCACAAAGAACATCACCTATGAGAAGGGGGGATAGAAAAGCACAAGCTGAATGTGTAAGATGACCATCTTTCATTTATTGCAACGCAACTAAAACAAAAACCAAATTCGGCACGACTAAAATTCGGAATCAGGTATACACTAATTTTAACAATTTGGCACAGTACGTAAATCCGGAAAATTACCAATTCATTTCTGACGACCAGTATACCAATACAGAACAATACGTACATAATCAGTAACAACAATGACAAGTTTTTAGGTTCAAATATTATATATTTCATAAAATTCAAAGCACATAAGAACTATATCAAGAGAAAGTAATTGGAATCTACTTGATGAGCAATTCCATTTGTATCATCTCGGACATAGTAAATGTGTTTCTTGTCTGCCAGTGTGACATTTCCCTTTGATATATAAATGTCACGAACCGATTCCACCTTGTTAACCTGACTTATTGGTATGTCAATGGCTATAATCGCGTCCGTCCTGCGCGCTTGCAACATTTGATACGCGAGAAAATTTTCGAGTCCGTCGTAATTATTCAATGCTATTTCTTCCTTGCTTTTCTCCGGACCATAACTGGTCATGTAGACACCTGGACCATATCTGGCATCATTCGTGGTATCAGTCGATACACAGATAAATCCTGATTGCCATATCCCCTTAGCTCCTTCCTTAGTTGTGTGGTGGTACAAAATTATTGTTTCTTCCTTTATGCCTGAAACCAAATGTCCTTTTAGTAGATGTTTTTTTAATTGTTACCTTTGTATGCAATGTTGATATCGATATTTGTATCCACTTAAAAAGATATTTTCCTTATATTACTTACATATCAGGCATACTCAGTATATCCAATATCTTTCTGAGTGTATG
>JAUMHH010025638.1:0-10530 GCA_032359455.1 Chlamys rubida | reverse complement strand
TGACACCTGAAATGTGAGTTTTCTTGTTAATTAATTGTTGTTGTTTTTTTAAATCATTTCCAAAATGTTTTCTCCTAAGAATACTCAGCACTAGACAAATAAGTGTTGCAACAATTGTGTGTTTCCTTCAATTTCACTGTTTCATATTTTGACCTCATTCTCCTTTGCTGTGCACACACTAAACCCTTAAGGAGATGATACAAGTCAAGTCAGATAACCTGAGTGAGAACCTGTAGTGATTGGTGTACAGGTAAAAATCTCACTTGCTTTTCATGTCAGCCTTGCTGGCTTTGTGCTCAGTTGTGATTTATTCAGTGGAAATATATGCCATTATTCAGGAGATTTGACACATTTTCTTACATTTTTTCTCGATAAAAGTGACCACATGGATTCTTCAGGAATGCATGTACAGGTAAGGTTTTTCATTAATTTCATTATTCATTGCAATTTTGCGCCACTCAAATTCCTTATTCAAACGTTACTTTTCAGACAAAATGAAAAATATTTTCGACAAATAATTTCTGCAAAGGTCATTATTGACATTGTTCTTGACATGGGTATACCAAGCAACTTATTTTTTTTTTCATTTTGAGGAAAAGTTATGAGCCCATCACATACTATATACACTGATACGAGTCTGAATGAAATACCTTAATGAAACAGTATTCGGCTCTGAGTCTCTTCAAATGTTTTCCAAATCATTGACAAAATAAGATTATTTATATATTTATAACCAGGGCCCGAATTCATGAAACCATTAACATGCTCAATCATGGATTTTGTGCTCAAATTAACTTTCTTGGAACTCTCTTAAATCATGTGACACGGCGATGTAAGAGGTAAATAAAACGGTATTCGGCTTTAAGTCTCTCTAAAATTCGTAAAAAGTATTGGGGAAATGCAGATTTTTATTCACTTATTATCGGAAAAAGAAATTGGGCTCGACAGAATTTTAGTTCGAGCATGAGATCATGAATACGGGCCCAGAACAAGAAACAATTTAGCACAAAATCCATACTTTAGCATGAGAACCGTTTCATGAATACGGGCCCTGGGCCCATAATCATGAAACCGTTCTCATGCTCAAGCATGGATACTGTGCTCAAACCGAATTTCTTGTTCACGTTATAAATTAATAAGATATCTTATTTTGTCAATGATTTAGAATAACATTGAAGAGACTTAACACTGAAAACTGTTTTCAATGTTTACATTTGACTTTTTGATCGGTTGACATGATTTAAGAGAGTTAAAAGAAAGTTGGTTTGAGCACAGAATCCATGCTTGAGCATGAGAACGGTTTCGTGAATATGGGCCAAGGTCTCGTATAACATTGAGGTGATTTAAAATTTCAGAATATCAGTTGACAAGATAGAAACTGGCATTTTGATATCCGGGATTATGGAAAATAATAGTTCCTGAACTTGAGATCAATGATTGCATTCAGGTAAGAAACATAGGTCCTACATAAGAGTCAACAGGTCATTGGTGTGTCTTATACATATAGAAGTGGGGAAAAGTGTATGAAAATGTTATAATATCATTGAAACTATGTTTAAAAACCAATTATCTCTCATTGCAAACGTTCGAATACAGTATCAACCAAATGTGTTAAACATAACTTCTTTATTTCTTTATTAATAATTAAATCAAGGGTTATCTTTGGTTGACGCTTTGAATCTGCAAAAGAAAGAACAAATTATTACGAGTGTTAAGAAACCTGAAAAAGCAAAAATATGTTTCTTGGTATGTTATATAGCTGTTAATTCGGTTTCAAGAAAAGCATCTTTTATTAAAACTGAAGTTTCAGAGTGTCGCCAAACTTTAAACCGAGGGCAATTGATGTTGACGGTTTTACTTTGGCTATAAGTATTACGGCCATTCAGCAAGCAAGGGAAAAGTCTGGTATAACTATAAGATCTATCATTTTACTGCCGGAAGACGAGATAAAAGTGTTTGTAAACCCCCTTTAAAATGTCAGATATTTATGATATGCTTTCAAACAACAATCGTTTAAATAACACTTTTTTCTCCTACGATAATACACTTAGAAAGGCAGCCGTCAGCTTATAAGCATATTTCGTCTATTGGTGATATTAATTTTAATCGACTCGCCAATCAGCTTAAAAAGTTCCATCAACATTACAATAATTTTAAACAGTTCATTTTGTTATTTATTTAGAAACAGATAAACCAGATTAATGGTTGTACTACTCAAAATTATTGAGAGAGTATTTTTCTGCGGGTAGAACACCAATTTATTTATTCAGGCGATTATAATTTACATTCGGTTTTAGTCCTATAACTCTTGGCAGGACTGCGTACAAATCGTCTTTTCATGCCCAGCAATTGTATAATTGTCTTCGTTTGGTCATTAATAGCAGTTGTATAATGATTATAGGGTTAGGATCTGTCATGGTATAATCGCGCCTTAGTAATTGTTAATATTAAACTTTACCAAATCACATATTGTTATATAACAAAGGAGAAAGATTAAAGAGGTGCATCGTTCAAATTAACTTACTTCCTATTTACATATCGCTGTTGTCCTTGATGACTCTGACCTTCGTTCTATGTGAACCACATATTGACTGTACTTCCATGGGAATTGGCCTCTTATCGACGGGAGGAGTACAAGGAACTAGATTCAGGGCTGCCGGCTTATAATCAAATAACTCTTCAAATGTTGACAATTTGGTTTTTTTCTTTTCTCCGAGACCCGTGCTCCGGCCGAGTTTGTCGTCTGGGGTCATAGACTCCTTTTTCTTTTGATTTGGCCTGATGTTCGCCCCTCTTTTGTGCTCCGTAACTTGTGATTGAATGGTTGGTACTCCTCTTGACGGTTTCACGCGTTCTTGAACATGACCTTTTGTCACATTATGATCCGACTTCCCGTCTGCACGTGACATTTTCCCTTTAACAGCTGACGGTGAATTTTGTTGGAATTGTTTGTCAAAGACAGGAAGCGTTTGCTTGGACGCATTGTTCTGTGACGGTTGGGTTGACTTTACGGGAGAAACCTTTGTCTTAGATGGCTGTCGTCCACATTTACTTGGTGTTGTTGTTTGTGAAACACGACACGGTGGAATCGAAGGTCGCCTATTTGTGGGAGGTGTTGAGGCTTGATGAATTTGTTTCCTTGCAGTAGCTGATGACTGACACCCATTGTTTTTCCTTGGTGTACTAGTTTGATGTAGTTGTTTGCTATTTTGTTTGATACTTTTCGTTTTGGAATTGGTTTTACATGAAGTGCGTCGATCTTTCTGACAGCGTTGTTCTTGGAAAATCTTTGCAAGCTGCACATTTTTGCCTGGCACTGGTGCTGATGTATTTCCAACTTCCGTAAAACGATCCATCTGTGTGGGAATAATGTGCGAACTGCTTGACCGCTTGTTGATCCTCGGAAGTACTGCATTTGGATTTATATTTTGTTTACTTATACTTCCAGCCCCGGAATGCTGTGTTTCGGCAGATTCACTTTTTTCAAGTTCGTCGACAAGAACTCCTGCAGGATTATCATTCATGGTGTTCAATTGGATAAGGCTGCTGGCAATATTTTGCAAAATACTATGAACAAAACCAGCTATCTTTTCAGATGAAACGGACGAAGCACTATTACTTCTCTGTGTCTCGTCTTTATCCCTTAGTTGGATTCCAAGTATGCGATCTGTAATATTTATGATACTCTTAGAGTCCAATCCATTCTGCTCGATTTCACGCTTCTTTTCTTCTAGCATCACAATGATGAAATCTTCAATAGAGTCGTCAACGGAGGCAGTGGAGAGGACGTGTTCGGCCCCACCATCTAACATGCTCTGGGACAGGGCCGTGGCCAGGGTTACGATCTCGTCATCGCACAACTTGCCTTCTTTAACACTGTCGATTGTCACGTCAATGGAATGGCTGAGGACGCTTGCAATATCTAAGAGTGTAGAGCTTCTGTCGAGTTTTGGTATACCACATGAAGACACTCCAGGAATTGTATTATTATGACCTCTATGTTTTTCCTCCTCGTGAAACTTAAGCATCTTATTTGTCATATCAACCATCTTTTGAAGACTTACAGAAGGTCGGTCAAGACGGCCGTCTATTGCTTCTGAAGACTTAGGAGAAGCTACACCCACTGCAGACGCAACGCCGTCTTGAATTACGCCAGACGCTAATTCTGTTGAGGAGTTTTCTTGATGTAAATCTGATGCCTTAATGTTGTCTACTTCTATGTTGCTGATAACTGAATTCATTGTATTTTCAATGAACTCGTTTTCCATTTCGTTTTGCCCCGGTTTCACCGAAGATTTCATGATGCGTAATACGGTGTCTTTTACAAAAGCGTCCTTACCTTCCATCACATCTCGTTTTATCTGTACTAAAGCATCTAAGGCTTTTCGTTTTGCGATCTCTTGTCGTATTTTTTGTGAACACTCGCGTTCGGCATCAGTGAAGTCGTCAACAATGTCTAGAAGTGTAGCGACAACAATATTTTCCACCTCCAGAGTCAGAGTTGAGGTTTGTTCGTCGACATTGTTAGTTTGTGGGTGTGCCGCAGTTAAAACCTCTGTAGACGTATCGTGTACGACGTCTTGCAGAATCTGGGTCACAAAACTGGTGGCTTGCTTGTCATTCATATCCAGAAAAGACACAACTTTAGACCGGGAATCCAGTGTATCGATGTCAACTAATCCACCTGGCTGCCATTCATTTCCTAATGCCATTTGATCTTGCATGTTTTCAACAATGCCCTGGAGTTTTTCCAAAACAAAGTCATGCAAAACGTCCGACGATACGTGTGTGGCGTCCTGTTCGGCAGATTGTGACATTGACCTTTCCAGACGAAGATTGGAAACAATATTATTGAGTGTATCCAGTATCAGACCTCCGATCTCACTCGAGGAGTAGGACATGCACAAGTCTGGTTCAGTTTCGTACAGGCTTTGTATATAGTCGAAGTCTTGCGAGTCTAACCTGACCGGAAGAAGCTCTTCATCTGACGACAGCTTTCCTTGAGCAACAAGTGTGTGATCTATCCTCGCCATCAAGTTTCTTACGACATTGTGAGCTATGAGGGACGTTACAGACTGCAAGTGGACGTCCGATCTAACACAAAACGAGGTCTGGTGTTGTGGCTGGTCGTTCCGAGTTGTATTTCCGATGTCTACCAAAACTCTTTGCAGAGTGACGCGAATGAAATTTGTCAAAATGTTAGAATCGACGATCTGCAAAAGGCTTTGCAAGACAGCCACTGGCCCCGTTTTTGAATCCTTTCTGCTGTTGGCAATACATTTGATGACATCTTTTATAAAAACGCTTCTTCCACCGTGTCGAGATATATCTCTGGCGGCCTCCTTGCACTTTTTGTGTGCTATTTCCATTGTTATGTCTTCGGGCTTTGTTTGTTTCTCTGATTTGAAAAGGGACAGAAAGTTTGACAGGTCCTCGATCGATATTGTTTTCGATTCTATACATTTTAGAATTTCTTGAATAGTAGCAGAAATCAAATTGACTACATCGTCTGCAGCTGCAGGCCCTTCCGCTTCACACGTACTCCCCATCAATGACAGCAGTTCGGCTTCAGTATATGCGCCACTTTGAACGTCACGATTTATTTTGTTCAGTGTTGCACGAATTAAAGATTCTGCCAGTTGAGATGACGACGAAAGGGCCGATACATCGTGGCTCTGTGGCATTGTACTCCAGTTGGACTTGTACTGATCAATTATCATGACAAACATTCGCTTCGCTTCCTCTCTGTCGATGGTATCTTCACGAAGACAATCCAATATTTTGTCCATTGCATGATCCAATCTTTCTGAATCTTTACTAAAACCAATAGCCATTGATGATGCTAATGACGTTATTGTGTCTGGATATAGCTTGCCTTCATTCAGGTCTTTAAAGATGTTGTCAATTGTTTCAAAGACGACATCTTCTGCCAATCTGGACTCGCAGGGGGAAGGATGAGTATGACTAGAGTTTACTGCGTTTACCAAGCACTCATCGCTGTCTGTGTCCAGTTTGTCCTTGGACATCCTTGTTTTCAGTATGCACACTGCAAGCTCTTTTAGCGATTCGGTATTCATCAGATCCTTATCAATGTCAGTTTGAATGGAAGACAATACATGCGAGACAACATTGTCCGCCACAGCTGTGCTGGTGAACGATGCAGCACGTGGCATAGTTTCTACTGACGCGCTAAGTGACGGACCTAAGAGTCGTTCTCCGCAGGATCTTAGGTGATTGCCAAGTTCATGCATTTCCGCCTCAGTTAATCGACCGCTTTCCACGTCACCAAGTATCGAAGCTAGAGTGTTTATGAGAAGCATCTTCTTGTCCGGTACTGGCGTAGGGGCTAATGAATTACCACGACTTACATGCTGGAGAAGCTCCGACATCTCTTGTATGTCACACTCAGAGAAGTTGCCTCGATCAACACTCCTCGATACCATCTTAAGGATGTCGACTACGAATTGAGACACGTCCTCCAGGAAAATTTGTTTTTGTTCCCCTTCAATTTTGTTTTCTTCCATTTGAAGATTATCGACAATATTTTGACACGATTCTAATATGACGCGAGCTATTCGTATCAGAGTATCCACACCGGCTCCGCTGAGACGGCTTTTTGACAAATCTATGATATGGTCTACATCCACGTTCTGTGCGTTGGTCTGGATATGGAGAATATTTGCGATACTTGATGTCAACTCGCACACTTGTTGTGAAGACATTGTTGTTGGACATATTTTGATTGCAATGCCGCACAGAGCTTCAAATTTCACATCTGAATCATGGGCCTCTCCAGAGCCAAGATACGTGGAGATACGCCCGCAGATATCGGCCACCAGCTCCGAGAGTCCTTGTGTTGATGCTTCTCTGTAAGTGTGATAAGACGTGATGATTATATTGACGACCTTATAGAGCGTGTCGCTGCATTCTGATACTACGTCATCAGTCACACGTGCTAAAAGACACCTGAACATGTCCGATTGGTTGTCAACATCTTCGAGAGGTATATCCCCCACCACTTCCGACATTTGTTGAAGAATCTGTGATATCACGCGCATTGGTAAACTGCCGGACTTGAGGTCGTTGCTCACCTCATTCAGCGTCTTTACAATGAACTCGTCCAGCATGAAGTCGTGGACTGAGGACGCCCTATCGAAACTCTTGTCGGAAATGATGTGCTGTATAGTGTCTTCTATAAGGGTGTCCACGACCCCGTCCTCCGTGGCAGACTGGCTATCCATGTCCCAGGCTGACAGTGCCAGTCCCGTCAGCTCCTCACGGCTAACCTGGCCCGACTTCACCTCATCTACAATTTTGCTGATGGTAAAATGCACCAAATCGTCGGCAACGGCAGTCTCATACACCTCCCCAGTCTCTAGCTCAGACAGATCGTCATCTTCTGGCGAAAATGACTGTCTCGAACTGAGTATCTGCAGCGAGTACGATGTTAACTTAACCAGGTCATCTTGTGAAAGCTTTTTGTCATTAAGATCAGTAAGAAGACGATTTAAGATTTTCTCTACTATCACTTGGTCCGCAGTTTCGTCGCCCCCGAGTGAGGGTGACATCATGGAGGCAACGGGCGTCAGAACGTGTTCCTCAACAGGACGGAGAGCACTTACGTCGACGGACGCACGGGGATGAGTAGTGATGATTCGTTCACATCCAAATTTGACAGATTTCTCCATCGATCCCAGACCTGCAAGAAACATTTATAGTTACTATTGTTGCTATGAAATTTTGCTATTTTTTGTGTACTTTTGTTGTTTGTTTACTATTTAGAATTGACCACATGCATTGAAGTGATAGTTAAACTTTTAAGCTGAGATTTAACATACATTTTAAATGCTATATTCGCTCCTAAAAAACAAGAAAATAAAATATCCCGTACATCGAACACACAAGTCATTGATATGTGATGCGCACTGGACAACTTAAGGAAAACATGTAAAAACACATAAAGCAATGAGATGTCACATGCACCAGTTAACACAAATATCAATGGAATTTGATGCAAATTTATTTATACGAAAGGCATTGAGCTGTCGCGAACGAAATTAACACAAAAGGCAAAGAGATGTCATGTGTACATAGCACACAAACAAACAGATGTCACAAGCATCTTATACAAAAGACAATCGGATGTCACATGCGCCAGTAAACACAAAAGTCAATGAGATGTGATGCACATAAATGTGTAAAAAAAAAAGGCAATGAGAGGTCGCGAACACGTACTAACACACAAGGCATTGAGATGTCGCGTGCACCTGACCAACACGGCAATGGTATGTTTAGTATAATTATTAACATATAGGGCAATGAGATGTCATCTGTACTTGGCAAGCATGGCAATGATATTGTCTCCTCCATCTATTAACACACACGGCAATGCAATATCGCGTTCATCTTACACATAAGGAAATGAGATAGCACGTGCATCAAACGCACGAGGCAATCGTATGTGTCATGTACCTGGGCCCACTTGTATAAAACATCTCAACTCTTGAGATTTCCTCAAGTCTTAGATTTCCCATAGACAATACATTGCTTGATATTTTCCTTAACTTTGAGATGTTTTATACAAGTGGGCCCTGACACACAGGACCGTTGGGTAAGGCATGCAGATGACCCATGGGGTAGGAGATGATCGTGTATGTGACACACAAGGCAACGAGAATTGATTTGCAAGTGACGCACAATGCAGATAATTTAATAAGACCTGCACGTGGCCCACAAGGCATATATTTTATACTTGCACTTACCATCTTCAGATTCCTCATCCAGTGAGCGTAGGTACTCTGGATAAAGTTCCTGGAAGAAAAACAGATATAGTCATACACTGAATTCTCCCTGGTAAGTTAATCATTGTCCGTGACATCTAGTACTAGTGTCATCAGGTCACCGCAACACTCGAAGAAGCAACTGTTTGTAATGTCACTGAATCACAATAATTCTTGCAGCCACCAGCGCCAGTGTAACGCTTGTAGACGCAGTTGCTAGTGTCACCGGGTCACATATAAAACCACCTTCGGTAAGTCCATAAAGTTTATTATAGCAGATGGCATCTTAATTCATGTTCAGTTAAACATGAAAATAACAACAACTGAAAGCTGATAAATGTTGTCTCTTAATAGATGTGTTAGAATGACTATTTGTAGACCATATATGGTGTTACTTCAAAGTAAAATTGTTACGGAAATCCCCGAATGGTTTTCGATTGGAGTTTGTTGTTTGACGTAATTGGTAACCACGGCTATGTTCTCGCAAAAATTGTCTATTCTTCTAATTTGTAAAACCGCTTATATTTGAACCCTGCAGAATTGGGGATTTGTGTTTGTGTTCTCTACTTGGGGACACAAAAGCGACCAAATTCAATATGTTGCATCCATTGCAATATTTATGATCTTTGTAATTCTCTCTACTTCTAACTACCTTTCGATTCCTAGCACCTTCCTTGGCAATACCTCCTTTTTGGCTTTCATATTGAACGTTCGCCCAAGTTAGGAAGGCAATGGGGTCTGTCCCCTAGGCCGGGACATACCAAAGTCCTTGACATTGGAAGTTGTTATTCTCTGCTAAACGTTCAGCATTTGGGGATAATGGCAACAACCGGGCGGAATGCTGTGCTGGGTGCTATCGGCATGGTTTTTCAGGGAGGTGGCCCTATATTGTCGGCATCAGATTCGCGCTTTATCAAAGTGGCAAATAAACCAACATAACCTGCATCCAGCACACATACACACATGCACGCATACACAACATGCATGGTAACACGTCCTTAAATACAGCTAAATATATATTTCAATCCTTCAATGTACACACTCAACGTGCAGCTGAACCTCGTGGGCCCATTGCGTGCTAACTTTACCGACCTGAGGCACTAATGTACACCCTTACCGTGCAGACATTTGTGATGACCGAATCGACTATTTGTCTCGCCTGTTCCCTGATGATATAATCGTCATCTTCCCTTTCCTGCATGGATTAATGTATGAAAACAAAATAATTTAATAAATCTATGTAGACACAATACAAATAACCTGAAAACACAAAAAATATATAGATGTATGAAAACACAATACAGACTGAGTAAGTGAAACTAAATAAAAGATGATTAAGTTCATAAATGTTTATCACATAATGTACTGTGTTATCCAGTGAATATACCCATGTAAATTTTTTTGGCGTATTAACCCATGTCATATGACCTATCAGCCATGTGATTGGTTGTAAGTTTCAATTGTTTCAATTGTGACGTCACGCCTAGAGGACAAGTACATGACGTCACAGACTTACGCACTGGAGACAAAATGGTGGCTTTTTACATTTCAAGGTTGCATGAAAATTGCCGTTTTACACGAATAAATGCCACTAATCTTGATTATGTGATCAAAAGGATCTTACACTCGTTTTCATTTCATATGAAATTTATGAAACTCGTCACGAAGTTTTTATTTTAGCTCGCCAGAGGCTCACTAAATTGAAAAATTCTTAGACTCGTTTCATAAATCTCATATGAAATGGAAACTC
>JAUMHH010025627.1:0-10530 GCA_032359455.1 Chlamys rubida | reverse complement strand
AAAAAAATCAAAGATGTGACTCCTGTGAGAGGATATGTTTACATGATATATAATTTATATACTCATATGATATTTTACATGATGTATCTGTGAAGACAAAAATAAAAAAAAAAAAAAAAAAAAAGATTTAGGTATTTCATAAATTGGCAATACCACACATGTGTTCATCAGACGTCTCAGATTACAGGAGTGCATTCCGGAAAAAAATATTAAAAAATATTATGCCACTGACGTCCCTGCTACAACTTATAGTTTCATGCATGAGGATGAATTTAGATAAACATATTTTGAGCGGTATGTTTTGTTTAAAAGCACCGTGATGCAATAACGCATTTACTCTTCTTTAAAATCTTATCTCAACATGAACTTTCAGAGTGCTACGTCACAGACACCGACGTCAGCATCAGTGTTATTTGTGTTGCCGACTTATAATTTTTAACACAATGAAACCGAAATACTAGTACAATGTATTGTAATATTGCAAAAACTGCGTTAAGTTGTCTTACTGTCTACGAATGTAGTGGTCGTTGATAGATTATTTCGACCCCAAGTTCCTTTAGCCGTTTATTTGCTCCGTTATACGTCGGTCTCCTCCTCAGTGATTCTGTGTACTGGTCAATAGCTCCCGACGTATCCCCGGTTAGTTCAAGGCAAAGTCCCACGAGGTTGTAGACAACTGGATGTAAGTGCGCTCCCTGCTCGTTGTGTGACGTCATCATTTGAAGATCATCTAATGCTTGAAACTGCTTTTTCAAATCTCCGAAATGATAGTAGCATAAGAACGTTACAAATGCAGCATATAGTAACGGCGGGATATGAAACCCAGTCAGTGTGTCTTCAACTAGACATTGTAGCTCTTCGGGACAGAACCGGTTGGTGTCGCTGATGAAGATGTCTAGCGAAAGGACAGCAGTCGTTTTGTTTCTAAGCGATAAGCCATGGATACAAATGTTCTTTTTGTATGCGTTGTCCCGATCTTGATTGGGTACGATACCTCCAGACGAACTCTTAAAGATGGTGAAGTGACAGTAGGACTCTTTTACCTGCTGCAGAATCTTTAAGGCGCTGTAATAGCTTCCAAGCATGTAGAAAAATGTTGCGAGAGTCAACCATCCTCTGCTGACGTCTATCTGTGTACAGTGCGCTAGAGAATATTTACATCGGCGCAACTCCCTGTACCGTTCTTTGTTGGTTGGTTTCCGTGTATAAAGTCCCGTGGTCGCCGTTGCACATCCTGGTGGTCTACTGGCCATATATTTATCACATCTGATTTGCAGAGTTGTATTATGGTCACCACCATTTGACAAACTGTTTGAAGAATTACTTTCGAGCTCTTGTTTCAAATTTGTATTTGCCTCCATTTGGTCGAGTGTTGTTTTGGTTTCGTTTGATTTCGATTCCTCTATGTCCTCGTCATTAGAATGAACCTTTTTTTCTTGGTCAGGGAGTAATGAAAGCGTACCAAGCAGTGTGTTCAGCAGAAGTATCCAACGACTATTTTCATCTTCGAACTTTTCCGAGTCGCCAAAGAATTTCAATGCACGTCTTACTGATTTGAGTCCGTTTTTTCTGCTCATCGGATACATTAGCGTGTTCGACATGAATGCAATCATGTCCTTTCTGAATTCCGCTTCTTTGGCGTTCATCAAGACTAGTTCCAGTTCCACCAAGTCTTTCATTGAAGGGGTTGTGTTCAGATTCTCGAAATATTCACATTTCTTTAACATCTCCATCCCCATCCTACAATAGCTGTCAAGAATATTCGCAAGGTTTTCTTGACCTTTTCCAAATACTCGTCCAAGAAACATGTTGTTCTTGGGGACGAAGTAGTTTGGACAGTAGCCTTCGCGAACCCACTGAGTCAACATTTTCAAGCAGTTTTGGTAGTTGATGAACAGGAGACCACCGTTTGACCACAGTTGCTTTGGTGTATTCTCTGCAACGAAGAAAACTACTGTCTTCAAAAAGTAAGATGAAATGAGGTCTCGCACTTCTTCGTGTTTATTGATAACCTGCTTCAGGAATAGTTTCAGGAGAGTATACACCTTGAATTGAAGATGGTTGAGTGAATGTACCAAACTTCTCTCAGCTCGGGCAAAAGACACGCGCCATTCGACGGACACGTTTTCTGATGTCTTGTCTCCAACATGAACCACGTGACAGCCCTGCTTGACGATACTGTCGATCATTGCAGCTGTCGGCCAGCCATGGGGTCTACTTCTGGTGATCCAGTCACGTGCAATATCTGGCCATTCTGGACAGTGGAAAGCGGTGGCAAGATCAACTTCCAGATCTGGATTATCTAAGATGCTGGCGCATGGACCGTGCTCTACGACGCCTGGATGTAATGATGCTAATTTGCTGCGGAAGGCGCTACTGGACACAACCTGCAAACCTTTATGTTTAACGATGGCCATTTGAAACGTGGATTTACTGAAAACTGAAATATTTCCAACTTGCAGAACCACGTGACCGGGCCTGCAATCGTCATCCCTGATGATTAAAAGGTGGTGGTAAAAGTATTTTTTGAAATGTTCTCCCGCATTTAGACTTAAGACGTCTGTATCACTGACAACCATCATTATGTCCATATCAGATCCTGGTAACCACAATCCGGTGGAGATCATCCGTATCGTGAAGATACCTAATCTTTTCATCTAGTTTTCTCTTGAGGGCCAATTCGTCCTCCCGCCCGGTAACGCTGTTTAGTAGCCCTGAGAGGTAAATTGAGGTCTGACACATAGAATCAAACATCTCCATGGTACAATATCAAAAGAGATCACAAAATGGAGGGATCCTGACTCGTGCTATTTTCCGTGACCGTGAAAATACCGGTTTTCAAAAAATCACATTTAATTAAAGTAAAGTCATTGTTGCGTTCACTATCTTCATCGTGGCACACAGGAAACTTCTCTGAGTTGTGTTTGAAATACCTAAAATAGAAATAAAAATAAAATAAAAATAAAATGGTGAGAAATAATAGAAAATTAGTTTTGACTGTTTGACATGATTTTAAGCCAGTTGCAAGAAAGTAGGTTTGGGCACAGAATCCAAGTTTGAGCACGCGAACGGTTTCATGAATACGGGCCTTGTTTTCGCAGAGAGGTCTTGACATTATTTGAATATGGCCAATAGATTCACCTGGCGGGTGTCGTTACTGAAGCAAAGACACTTTATAAATCCTTGTGGAAGATCTGGATCTATTCTCACTGTGATTTTCAAGGGTTTCAATGCATATCATTATTTTTTTCATATTTTATCGTTTTGTAGTCTGAATTACGTTTTTGTTGGCACATTTGCTATTTTATTGATATGGTCTTTCTGTGCGGCCCCTAAATTTCGCAGCTTTGCTAAAATGAAAAGTTTCAGGTCAAATGCAAGGCACATGTTGCTTCCTTTTCGCCATATTGTCCAAGTTTTAAATACATGGTAAATTACGGTAATATTACAGAACAAGTGTTGGTTTGTAATAAAAGCAATGACAAACTTACGATTATGTGTTCATATGACATTCAGATTGCACTTGTTTATTGCGCGAATGGATATATTTCTGTCCGGCTAGTTATATATTAGTGCCCGCGTAATAAATCCATACGCGCAGTGCACTTGTGAGCAATGATGAGATGTCACATGATCACATGTGTGGCATTTCCTATGTATAATTAGTTGATTAAGGAAAAACTAGGATTATTTTTGGGGTTATCATGTACATACCGAAAAAAACTGCATACATCCGCGATTTTGTATTCATATCGGTAGAAAACTGTTGAAATAACTGATGACTGTCATCTAGACACTGTACACTCAACTAATGGAAACAAAAATCTGGAAACATAAAACTATTTTTGTTTTAAATATCACTTGCTTGAGTAGCCGTTATATGTTCTGTGCCTCGAATTTGATTCAATGTTCAAAGAAAGACAACTTGAACACAAGAAATACTTCAGTGTCGCCCACTCTTACAAATGCTTCGCTAGTTATTTTTGTCGTCAATATATTGAAACAACTTTTTCTAAATTGCACGATTTTTATTCATTTTTTTTAATATGTCAATTTGATCTAATTAATATAATTATATATTCATAATATTTCTTTTATTTATATAGAATCTAACGCTGTTTATGTGTAGTCTAATATCGGCTTTGTTTGATGGTAAATTGTTTTTGTTCATTCCTTTTCCGTTTAAAATTGATGAAAATTGTTAGTTAACGGCAAAATAATATTTTGTTTGTTTGCAGACAGTTTTTACCGACATTTAAGAATGTCTCCTTCGACAGTGGAAAAAATGGCAAGGATGTCATCAATTAATTTTTATCCGATACTCTCGTACGGTTGACAGACAACAACAAAATGTGGGCCAGGAATGAAACAAATTATGGATATATGGGCCAATTCCCCAATCAGAGTTTGGCTTTATTTCCCCCTATTTCAGTTCAAAATTCCCACATATGTCACTAAGATACTACCACATTGACATCTTGTCATGGTTGTATCGTATTTTTATTTTCCATTTTCCGTCAGTTCGACGACCAAGTAATTTATATCATTTTCCATGTGTCCATGTTGTCACTGTCAATATTCTACGACACTGTTTATGGCTGGCCTTATTTACGGTAAATCCCCCCCTCCCTCCATAATTTCCCCTATTTCGAAAAAAAGGTGCTAATTTTATGTTCCTTCATTAATCCCTAATCATACTTCTTTTCGGGTAAGGGTTCATTTTGAGCAAAATAAAAAGTGTATTAAGCAAAACTCGTAGAATAACGAGAATCAGCTTGATAAAATGGCGTCGCTGAAATACAAAACGCAAGGAAACCTATGACGAGACTAATTTAGTCTATAAATGTATTCTAACAGCTCTAAAACGTTGTCAAGAGTGGTTAGGTGACAACGTGACTTCTTTGTATAGACTTTATTCTGAATATTTGCGTGTCTCTACATATATTTACTTTCCGTTGTATGTATGTGCGGATATATTTCGGCGGCGGTGGCGGCGGTTCCAGAGTACCAAAGTCCTTTTGGAATCACAAAAAACACCAACGTCTTAACTGAAAAAGTCTCTATATCTTTTATAATTTAAGAAAAAAATCACCACTTACTTTAAAACAGTATCCTGAACTCTGTATAAGCCTTTCTAATTCATTATTTAATTTCAAAAACATCTTCAGATATTTATTCAAACATAATATTTCTAACCAGCTTTTGCAAAGTTTGATAATTGAGCTCTGAAAAGTTAAAATGGCGGCTGTGATGTGCGAGGGTTAATTCCTTTCATGACCGGCACTACTTTCTCGTTCATTATTCAATTTCAAAAACGTATTCAGACATTACATAATATTTCTAACCAGTTTCTAATATGAGTCATATATGTCTAGGATATGTGACATGTTGACACGAGCTAACGAATACACGATCGAATTCTCACAGGTAAAACATTGACCAGACTAACGCTCATAGTTCCGGTTCCGCGTGATTGCGCAGCCGCATCCCAAGTCTCGCGGCGTATCTCATGCGTGTCTTTGCGAGATCTGCGTGAGTTGCCAATCTCTGTAATATATACGTCTCTGCTTAGGCTAAACGTTACCGGCATATTGTGAGAAAGAATTCTTCTTTCTTCTTCTTGGCAAAGAAGATTACCTGGAGTGCTTGGGGGACGCAAAATTAGTTAAAAGAATTTCATTGTTTCTTGTTATTTTGGATTTAACATAAAACTATATACATAAGTAGTATTTAGTGTAGGAGAGGTGCGAGTACAGCTGGGGTCAGCTGATCTCTGAAGGTGTCTACAGTAGCACTGTCTACAATGGCTGCGGAAAGAAGGACCATTTAAGGGTGTCGTTTGTTGTGGATATATGTCTGAAGTTTTGATCATTTGATTTTCTGGTTCTACTGTCAATTGGAAAGAGGATATCAGTTGTAGGAACAGCAATGAGACAGTGGACAATTTTATAGAATACTACAAGTCGTGTTGTTAGACGACGTTCATCTAGGAGTGGCCAATGGAGATTCTCTAACATTCTTGACACACTGATTGTATTATGGCAGTTATTGCATACGTATCTAGCTGCACGTCGTTGAACCATTTCAATTTTGTTTGTATTTCGTTGTGTATGGGGGTCCCATACGCAAGTACCATACTCAAGTTTGGGTCGCACAAGTGACTGGTAAGTTTTGGCCTTGATATTGGTGTTTGAAATCTTAAGATTTCTCTTAAGAAAACCAAGGGCCTTGTTACCATTAGATGTTACGTTGTCACAGTGGGAGTTCCACTTGAGGTTCGACTGTAGTGTCACCCCCAGGTACTTGGCAGCTGGGACAGATTCCAATACCTGGTCATGAAGGATATACTTATATTTAATAGGCTTTCTCTTGTGGGTGACTGATAGTGAGGTACATTTATCGGGGTGGAAATTTAAAGCCATGAGCCAAAATGCAATCTGCTTCCCACCTTCAGCTTCAAGGTCTGATTGAAGTTTATCGCAGTCTGCAGTAGATGAGACTTCGCGATAGATAATGCTATCGTCGGCGAATAGACGGAGTTTACTGTAGCGAAGATATTCGGGAAGGTCGTTTATATAAACAAGGAATAGGACAGGTCCGAGGACCGTGCCCTGTGGGACGTCTGGTGTAACTGGGACTCTATCGGAAGAGACACCATCTATCACTACTGACTAGGAACGGTTACTTAGGAATGCGGAAATCCAATTCAGGGTGTTAGACTGGATGCCATAATATTTTAGTTTGTATAGAAGGCGTTGATGTGGCACTTTATCGAACGCCTCCGCAAAGTCCATTATAATAAGGTCAGTTTGTTTGTTTTTGTTGTTGTTATCTGCCAATTCATGGACAAAGTGTACTAGTTGGGATTTGCATGATCGTGATTTGCGGAATCCATGCTGTAGATCGTAGAGGATGTTATTTGATTCAAGGTGTTTCGTTACATTACTGGTTATTATATGTTCTATGATCCTACAGCATATGCAGGTGAGGGATATAGGTCGATAATTTTCCTGATTGTACTTTTCACCTTTGTTGTATGCTGGTGCCACATTTGCCAAGTTCCAATCGAGTGGTGTTTCCCCAGTGTTAAAAGATTTGGTGAATATGATCGAAAGGACTGGAGCAATATATTCTCTTAACTCTAGATCTTTCAGTATACGGCCGCTGATATTATCTGGCCCACTGGCATTGTGGGAGTTAAGATTGTGTAGGAGCGTAGAAATACCGCTAGCACTGATGTTGATATTTGGCATGATGGGATGAGGGCTTAAGCCTTTATCAGGAATGGGTGCGTCAGCTTCTGTGGTAAAAACTGACAGTGACGGTTTAGTATGTTTGCCTTCTCAGTGTTGTCTGTTATGAGTAGGCACTCATGCTTCAGCGGTGGAATCCCAACTTTTTCAGACCTCATACTTTTTATGTAGGAGTAGATTTTTTTGGGGCTGGCTTTTGAGGTTCCAGGTTGGTAAGGTTGGTCCATTGGGAGGTCACATATACTTTTTTAAATATAGTTCCAATAAGATTTTCTAATCTCCCTTTGTATAGTTTGTTTAATTTCTTTGTACTTTTGTGTGTAAGTTTGTCTTTTTTTGTAGACCTTGTTTTTCTTTTTTATGAGTCTACTTAAGGAATGTCTGACCCATGGAAGTTTGTGGTTGTAGGTGAGCATCTTACTGGGGATATTGGTGTCTATAGAGGATGTGAGGTGTGTTTTGAAATAATCCCACAGGTCGTTACAGAATGATCCTATCATTGTCTCATTCATTAGTTTAAAAATTGAATTGAGATCTAGCTTTATTTGGTCCCAATTGGCCTTATTGTACTTCAGGATCTTTCTTGGGGTATTTCTAACCCGTCTTAACCAGATGTCAAGTTCAAGAAATACCATGTCATGATCTGCATGACCGATTGGAGGAAGAGTGCTAACTTTGTTAACACAGGATGGATTATTGGTTAGGACAAGGTCAAGTATCTTGTCGTGCCTTGTTGTTTTATCTACAACTTGGCTTAGGCCATGATCTTGTATAAGATCTAGTAGGGTGTTATGTAGTATGGGGTCGGGCCTTCCTGGGATGGTAGAGTAATTTACCCAGTCAATGTAACCGAGGTTAAAATCTCCGCAGAGACATATTAAAGAGTTTGAGTGTTTCTTCATACTGGAAAGCGACAATTTTAAGTGTTCTAAAGATTGACCTTTACTTGCGGGAGGTCTGTAATAACAGCCAATGGTTAGTTTTTTGGACCCGGAAATATCAATTTCAGCCCATACAATTTCACAATTGTCAGGTTTTAATTCTGGGAGTACGATCCTGTTGAACTGATTACACACCGCAATCAGTACACCCCCGTGGCTCTGACCATTGCTATTTGGTGTTCGGTCATTTCTGTACACTGTGTACAGTTCTTTTGGAAAGAATTCGTGTGATGGAATGTTACTATCAAGCCAGGTTTCCGTGCCAAGGATGATGTCAGGCTTGGTGGAATCAAGGACTCCTAGTAATTATGGTGTTTTGTATTTAATCGATTGAAAATTTATGTTGAGTATTCTCAATGGTTTTTTAATTTTGGTATTAGGATTGACATTGGGCTTTATGGGGTTGTTTGGTATTTTGGGAGATGAGCAGGCAGGCCAGGGCTGCTTATCTCAGAGCATTTATTAAGATCTGAGAACTGATTTTCAAGCTCAATACTGTATGTTGAGTTGAAAAGAGCTGTCGAGAAATTCGGCATACCATTTTGGATACATTCCCATGATACGTTGCTTGTATTCATGCAACTGTATATATGTGGGAGTGCATGCCCTGACAGTCTATGTGAAACATGTTTCACAACTATAACAGCATATGGCTTTATGTTTCCAGGTTACTGCTTTGTTGCAGGTACCACAAGGCCATCTTGGACTCTGTGGGCCTGGGCTATTTTCTACGTCAGATGAATTTGCTAGCATGAGGATGAATATGTACAGATTGACTGGACGACTAGTATGAAGTTTTACCGTTTTAAGCGCTAAACTGGTGATCATGGTAGTCTCCAGTTTATGTTGGAGTAGGTCTGAGATTGGGAAGTGACCTTCGATGGGATCACTTAGTTTAAATTGAATGTCCACGGTTTCGTGGGGCATTCTAGGGTTACATGTTGTAACTGCTAACTCAATTGTCAGACTTTCGAGGCTGCTTGATGAATCCAACCCTTATGGCTCCAAATATCACCAGACGTCGTGTAGCGAGGACACATTTACAAACTATGGAAAAAGCAAGTTTCACTCTTGACAGTCTTATAGGTGGAAACTCGGGCATAGTGAGGGTCGATGTTCGATGCGCGTCACATATATTCATAAGGTTGAATAAGATTCAATCAAGATGTGTACATACGTACAATTCCTACAGGAACAATTAACGTACGGAAAGAGCTGCTACTCGTTTTCCTATACGATGTGATTGAGGAGTTTGTGCCAGTCTTCCAGCAACTGACAATAGGCTCGACGTTGCTGAGCTAGCGGGCGCGTCCCAAGGTTATACTTTAATTACACCTATATAATATATATCATGAGTGTACTGATGGATGAGGTTAGTACCTCTGGTTATTGTCAGTAGTGGGTGTTCTCGGAATATATAAAATACACTGTATTTATAAAAACTATATCAGTGAAAAAAAATCAGAATAATATTAAGTTTTATTGAACTAAATAACATAATTCACGTAAAAAGTACCCATTTGAAAAAAATATTCATATGGGAACGTTCTGTGTTATCTAGACGTTGTTTAGTATCACCAAATATATGTGTCAATCTAGGTCATCTCAGCGCTTATCATCAAAGAGCTTTATTGACAAGCGTGTTACTCACCACGAACTTTATGGTGGACACTGTAAGCAAATGGAGACGAACATGAACGTGATGAATACAGGATTTGTTCTGGTGATATTATATCTGGGATGTTTCCTTTCTTCAGGTATATCGTCACAGATGATCCGACAGCTATTTTCATTTGAGGCACGGTTAGAAATAATGACGGCTTGCTGTAGGATGACGCACAAACACTGGCCGATACATCCTAAATCAGCAGTGCACATCCCATCAGCTTCAATCCAAAGCCCACTTTCAGTATCCCAAATAAAACAGTAGTTGCTAGCAATGGGGTCCAGAGACTATTGCATCATGTAAAACCCTATTTCATGTGTCTTACATGCAATAAAATTGATTTGATATGAAATGTAAAACCCTAAAAAAACGCTGGTCTTGATAATATCTCGGCGTCTCCTGTAATTAACCTGTTTTGCTTAAAAAAAACTTTCCCCCTGAAGTAAAGTCAAGTAAATTTTATTCAAAAGTCGGTATATGTTAAACATTGCAACACAAACAACAACCGACTATATAAGAAATAAAAAAAAACGGAGGTAGTATAAGATAGAACATAACAAGTGTAGTAGGGGAGGGTTTTGGGTACAAATATATATGGATTAGAAGTTTAATTTATCCCGTGGCAATACACTGCCGGTCGGCTAAGTGACGTGTATTAGACTGTGATATT
>JAUMHH010025616.1:0-10531 GCA_032359455.1 Chlamys rubida | reverse complement strand
TGCAACTTTGTTTATTGTACTCCTTTGATAAACCTGTATGGTACTCAGCAGGTTTTAAATTGAAAAATAAAATACCAGGTGAGCTATCAAGGCCCCTGGGCCTCTTGTTTTAAGACACATTCATATTATTAGACTTTGTAATGTATGCACATGTATATAGTCTGTCAGACTTCTAAAAACTTCTCCATGTAGAAAGGTTTCACAGACTAGTGGATAATTTCCACTTTTCTTCACTAAGCACTAAAATCATTTGTTTGGAAGGATTCTTCTGTTTAAATCAAAGGTTAGCACACTGCTCCTTACCATCTGTTGCATCATGTACATTTACATGACTAGACTGTTTGTAACGTGTAATTCTGTAAACAAGTTTAAACTTTTGGTTCACAAACCTTTGCAACTTTTTGAATTCATTAATTAGAACTATTCATTACACCTTTATAATGCACAGTATATATATCAACTAGTAGTCAATTACTGTAAGTATACATATTTAAGTGGTTACCTTAATTTAAGCTCTTTTGTACTTTAAGTAGTGCTCTAAATTATCTTTGTGCTTATGAAGTTTATGTATAGGTTTCTCTGATGTATGTATTGTGGATATCCCAGTTCACCAATTTGCTAATCTCTGTACGTGTTTGTGTACAGGTAGCTTTCCTCCTCAATGCTGAATGTTTAAAAAAAAAAAAAAAGTGATTGCCAATTTTTTTTATTTGACTGCAAAACGTAGACTTGATTCATTGATACAGTGATTATATTTAAACAAGGGATTGTCTTAGTACTGATGGCAGTGTGTAAATCATGATGGACCTTCACTGTATAAGGCCAAATCAGAGCAAGTACATAGAAATCATAACTACCATTTTTATCAAAGGGCAGTTTCATTAAAGAACACCACATTAGACTTGCTTATTTGGATGCTACAAAGTGAAAGCTTGAATGTGCTTCTGATGGCTGGTAAAGTGTATGAGCCACCAGTGTCTGTCATCAGAGTCACAGAATCATGACTGGTAGTGGTTGACATCAGATATTCCATGTTAACAGAAGTTGTGCTGGGTTATGTGTTTTGCAGGGCAACTGCTCGCCGCTAATCAAGAGAGGATCAATGGTCTCAAAAAAAGCTGCCGCCGTCATAGAGTAAGTCTAGTCCCTTTACAGCTGTCATAGAGTAAATCTAGTCCCTATACAGCCGTCATAGAGTAAGTCTATTTACAGCCGTCAAAGAGTAAGTCTTGTCCCTTTACAGCCATCATAGAGTATATAAAGTCCCTTTACAGCCGTCATAGAGTAAGTCTAGTCCCTTTACAGCTGTTATGTTATAGTGTAAGTCTGGTCCCTTTACAGCTGTTATGTTATAGTGTAAGTCTGGTCCCTTTACAGCCTTCATTGAGTAAGTCTAGTGCCTTTACAGCTGTCATAGAGTAAGTAAAGTCCCTTTACAGCCATCATAGAGTAAGTCTAGTCCCTTTACAGCCTTCATAGAGTAAGTCTAGTCCCTTTACAGCCATCACATTCCAACTCCTGTACAGTGCTGTCTGTAAACTGTTAATAGGTCACCTACTGCCTTCCACTCTTGTCCAATGCTTTCTATAAACTCTTTACTCATTCACCACTGAAATTTCATAATGAACTTTTCCAACCTTTGAATTGGAAGGGTTCAAATGTGTCTTCAGGGGTGAATGAGTTAATAGGGGAAGTTTGGAGCAGTTGAACACAAAGTGTTACATGTTTCTTGTTAAACTGAATTAATAAGCATAAAGTTCAGATTAGAATCATGTGCATGTTCAGACTTCTTTCAAATTCATTCAAGTTGAATATTTTGATACCACAAAAAGTACCAATCCCAGATCGGTTGGTCAGATTTTAACAACATTGTATATAGGTATGCAGTATATATTTTTGTGTGAGATGTTAGAACTATTTTAGAGAGTTTTAAAGTTGAAGCTTTTGTTATCATCTGGAAGAACACATAGCTAATACATTATTGTTTTTCTTTTCAGAGAAAAATTAGATATACTTATAGACGACGAAGGTAAGCTTACAATAATGGTGTTGATAAGCTTGGAATCAAAACTTCCATGGCATGATCAGTATTCTCCTAAAAACTGGTCTAAGCGAGCGATATCCAAAACATTAGTTGTAATTGATCAACAGCATACAAGTATAACCTGTCTGTAGTAATTGAGACCTTAGTTAAAATGATGATGTGAGAATGAAATGATCCTGTTGATTTATGCGGCTTTGTTATCCCAATGCTCTGGTTTCAGAAGTATTAAGTAATAACTTGGTCCTAAATCATATTTGGATTGTTTCCTTGTCATAGAAACTGACTGTGGATGTCCTGTATATACTCTACAGTATAAAATTAACATTTTTCTTTTCTACAAGAAATATATTGACTCTGCTACAGGGATTAAAGATTACAGATGTTTCGATACACTGTCGTTGTGGTAATGAGATGTTTCAGTTCTGGTTTAAAACATTTGGTACTCCCCAAAAATTGTTTTAATATTTTATTTTATAAGATTTTCGGCTTAAACATTGTATTTGTTTGCTTTTTGTGTCCTGTGTGTTGCTGATTTCAAATTCTAGGATTCTCAAGCTTTGTTTTGTCTTTACCAAAAAGTACCAAAACATTTTGTTCTTAGTACTGAATCATCTAGAATTTGGGATTCATTCTACAGACTTCTTGATAACCAGACTGGAGGTCCTGATTCCCTGAAATGACTTGCAACCTATAAGTATTTTAGATTACACTTTCTGATTAGATGGGTTAAAAATCAGTGATCTGTCAATTAGCATTACACAGGTGCTATCAACAACAAAATTAGGTTTTATCATGCAATCCTTCTTACAGTTTGCAAGGAAACATTAGCCATCAATGATAATTGAATATTCACAATTAGTATTTTGAAATTTAGACAGATTCCTAAGTTTTTTTGTCTCTTTTTGTTTGTTTGTTCAATGTATTATGTTTTCAATACTTTCCTTGTTTCAGAATCAAAAGATGAAGATGAGGAGAACGATAGCAAGGAAATGGCAGCCTTCCCTGGCTACGACATGTTATCTGAGCGAGAAAGGAAGGTAGGTATCAGGATATTCATACAGGCTAAATAGATATGTGACAGGCTAATACTACAGATACAGGACAGATGGGCTGTCAGATTACCTCCCCTGATTTAATGCATGGACTATAAACTTATACTGTAATAACAACAAGTTACTGTGATTTTTATGTTTATGTTTTTGTTTGGAAGCCAACATCTCAGGACATTTTAACTCTACTTTTATGAAAAAAATGAGCTTTGTAAACCAAGAAAGATTTTTTCATAAGGTAATTAAAATAAACTTAATGGTAAAAAATACAAGAAATGATGAATCACTTCATTTTCAGTTAGAGCTTGTCAAATAGTTCTTGAAACTACAAATGTGGGACTTGAGACTTCATTGTTGCAGTTGTGTATATATTCTGCATTGTTTTTTTCATAGGTTAAGCTTTAAGTTATAGTGTCAGATGCATAGAAACCAAACCCTTGGTTAATATTTCAGAGGTAATCCAGGATTACATTTACCTTCATGTCCAAGTTTGACTGCGCCTTATTACACTTCAGGTACTACTAAACATATTTCCTTATTGGCTGATGGTTTATTGACTCATTGTTAATTTTTCTCTTTAATAGCTGTGCAACTCCATAGGTATGACTCCAGGGAACTACCTCACTATCAAGACCTGCATCATTAAGGTATGTCATGAAAGCCCTAGAGTTCAGTTCTTAAATTGTCATGAAACTACACAAACATGTTCACAAACAAATTCAACTCTTTATGTTATAAATTTGGTTTTCGACCTGTTAAGTTAAAAAAAAAACAAGGACATTATTACTATGGAATTTTTGTCATCACTATACCTATTTGCTTTTTTAGCCCACCATTATCAGATGATAATAGGATGATTGTGGGCTATTCAAATCACCCTTCATCCCAGGTCCGTCTATCTGTCAATCTGTCAATCCATCCTGAAAACAATTTTTGTCGGCGCTATTTCTCAGAAATTACTGGAGGGATCTTTCTCAAATTTCACATGCAAAAACCCTTTGTCCCTAGTTGCTCCTCCAGTACCTTATGAGAAATAGTGCTGACAAACTTTAACTCTCAAAATTCAAGATGGCCTCTTATCAGCCATTTTGGTTTTCTGAAAACACTCAAGAGTTGTGTGTGTAACTAGTAACAATGCGGAACCTTCATGTGAAATTTGAGAAAGATCCCACCAGTACTTGCTAAGAAATGGTGATAACAAACATAACAAACATAACAAACTTTAACTATCGATATTCAAGATGGCCAACTGTCGGCCATCCTGATTTTCTTATCGATATTTTACCAATTTTACCTGATGTTCCCCAAGATCTGTAGTTACACATACCAAATTTTGAGTCTTATTGGAAAACCAATATGGCCAACAGGCAGCCATCTTGAATTTTGAGAGTTAATGCTTTTTAGCACTATTTCACAGAAGGTACTGGAGGGATCTTTCTCAAATTTAATATTCAAGTTCCGTTTTGTCCCTAGTTATATTTCTACCTCGTCTTAGTAAGGAGGGTATAATAACTGTTTTGTCAGTGCCTCTGTGTGTCGGAGTCTATGTGCATCCATCAGCCCATACTAAAAAGATTGTGTTCCAAGAAATCTCATGAAGCCCTGGACAGATTTAGTTCGTATTTAAATCATAGTATAGTATTATCAAGTTCTACATCTGATTAGATTTTGGTGGTCATTGGTCAAGGATAAAGGGTCAAAGGTCATGGTCAAAGATCATTCCTTTCCTTTCCTCTTTTGAAGTAAAAAGTTTGTTTACAAGATATCTCATGAACCTCTCAGCTCTTAATGAATTTAGATCAAATTTACTCCATATCACATTAACTTTGCGCTCTATACCTGATGAGGTTTGGTGGTTATTGATCAAGGTTGAAGGGTCAAAGGTCACAGTCAAAGATCACACCTTACCACTTTTGAAATAAAATGGTTGTGTACAACATATCTCATAAACTGCTCTACACATTCAGTTCTTATTAACAACAAAGTATTGTTACATTGAGTTCTAAAACCGATAAGATTTTGGGGTAAAATGGGTCAAAGGTCATGGGTAGGGGAACTGTTAAGTCATGACACTGAATGTAGAGCACTTTGGCATGTTATTTCCATGTTGCTATTATTTCTGGTATTGAAAATCTTGGTAATAATACAATAATGAGTTAACAATTATTGTTACAACATTCTTACAGGACTATCTTCAACGGCGACAGGGACTACCAAAAATAAAGATCCGCTATCCAAGTGGGCTTGACAAAACCCATCGACGCAAGATCATGAGCTTCTTGACAGATAATGGCTGGATAGGTGTAACCTGATGACCTTGTGATTTCAACAGGGACTAAATATCACGAGTCAAGTGGGCTCTAAGCTATAGATCTTCACAGAGTGCAGACTCTTCTTTATTTACACATGATGAGTGCTGCAGTGTAAAGCTGGGAATTGATGAGGTCCAATCTAGGAGGTTTCTGTGACTGATGGAAAATCCAAGACATGTGGTCCAAATCAGTGAAGTAGCTACAAGATAAACAGCTCAGTGGCATTGGCAAGAGACAGTTGTATTCTGCTTGTAAAATGAAACGACTGTGCCAGGTAACCATTCTACAGAAGTACTTGTAGCAGGAAGTGATCAAGGGAGACTATTGTTAGCCTTAAACATTTTGCAGCAGAGCAGTAAGACATTCATCACTCTTTCATTTGTTAATTGTTGGTATTGAATTCCTTACCAGACATATCTCAGGTGGCCATAACAGGTTATACACAATTTCTGTGGCCAGACCAAATCATGTAGATGACCGATGGTTACTTTATACCACTAAGCAATGCTAAGTCATTCCCATTCCCGTACTTGTTTCACAGCCTCAGTCCTTATTATGCATGCTACTGCAGGTTGTCTGGGTGAAATTAAGGGATACATTGTTTAATTTTTCCCATAACTTTTTTGCTGTAAATGAAATAAAATATCAGAGATTGTAGGTGATAGACTTAGTAAATTATACTTTTAATGAATTTTTCTCTAAATCAATTAAGTTGTATTTTTTGTTATCCACATAGTGGACACAGTTCAACTATAGATTTAATATTTCTTACTTAGAAAGAGTATGTTTTTGTGGTATTAATTTGTTCTAACTCTTCAAAAATAATCTGTATAAAGTCATTTGACATCACTTAATTTTGTCATTTGTGTTCATATATGTTTGGGTTTCAAAGTAATTTTATTTTCACCAAAGAAAGTGCTGTGAGCTGTGAATATACAAGTTCTTCAACACCAAACTTTTGTTAAAGCATCTAACATATTTTTTCTTTGGAAATGAATAGAAATAAGCATCTACTGTTAATATGTCCGGTTTCACATGTGCATAATGGTGGCAATGATACAAATTAAATGTCAGAATCTCGGTTAAGAAAATAAATTCACTCTTCATTCATTATCATCCATTCATTCATTTGACCAAAATCATTTAAGCATTTAGTTGAGAACTTTTCCATAAACACTTTCAGTACAAAACAATCCATATTTCTCCACAAAGAAAAAGCTAATTTGGAGAAGGCAAAGTGAAATTCTTAAGTTTAAAATGATTTCCTAAATTTGGTGTAGAGTAATTCATTAGTACGCAGACCTGTCCTAGAAATGCCAAAAGAAATTTCTTTTACTCTATTTGTTCACAGGGTAACTTTTGTTCTTGCATTGTATTTAGAGGGAAATGTTATGCCACAGTCCAATTTTCCCCCATAATTTCCGTACTGAGGGCAAGTTTATTGTGATGGCAGATGTTGGTGTACAGCTTACAAAACACTACAAATGTCGCAAATGTGAAGGTCGAAATTATCACTGTGTGAATATGTTTTAACCGGTGAAGGCCACTCATTTCATTCAATGGCTGAGTTTCCCATTATACAGTATTGCATTTGTTAAGTTGATTGTGATTATAAAATGCAGGTGATGTTAGTTGAATCATCAGTAGCATTAACTGTAGTGAGAAGTTAATTTTGCCAACATTTTGAATAAGGAGTCTACATTTATTACATATATAATGTAAGAATTGACTTTCTGTAAGGGAGGGACCATTTCAGTGTTACAACAGTCGATACACTAGTTGTATGCTCACTATGATACCATTTCTGTGACAGGTACCTATACGGTCTGATTGAAACCTATATTCTTGACATATTTTATAAAAATTCCTAAACAAGAACATGTTTGGGCAAAAAAACTGCAGCAGTGGATTTTGTGACATCTGCAAAATTAATCTTCCAGGTGTGTAACAAGGACCATCATGAACATAGGTCTCAAACATAATGAGGGTCAGTGCGCTGAAAATATCAATTTAGTAATTGTCTGGAGAACAGTTGGGGAGTCCAGCTTTCTGCTTTCTTGTTCTATTTAAGTCATTAACTGTATGGAACGAAACTGTCATTGGTACTTTAAGGTTTTAAGTTTAAAAACGTTGTTGACAATAGAAAAATTTAGCAGTCTGCTGGTATATTTTAACTTAAGTCAGTGAAAGGGTTCATGTAATCACTGCTAATAATTGTAGTTCCACTGCAACCACAAAACGGTAAAATACGCAGTGACGGTTTCATTTAAGAAACTGTATACCAGGAAAATTTCGCCGCAGATCAATTTTCTCCTTTTCCACCCTCTGTAACTAGGGAAAATTCATTATTACAATGAACATCTGAGATATAACATGAGATTTGATTGGTCAATCCAAATAATTTGCAACATTATAACCACGATATTCCGTCTGCAAATTTCTCATTTGCATATGAAGTCGGATGGCGATTGTTAATGACGTCAATGACCCTGACTGTCCCTAACGTGTCATAAAATTGATTGATTTCGAAAGGTCAACATAATTCCGCCTCACTTTGAATATTCCTGACGTCACCAATCCACGACAGAATGACCCAGAATTTGAAGAAAACACTCAAAAATATTTTTAAATCATAGTTTCTTTTGGTGGTTCTGCCTTTTATGAATTAGAATGGGGGCAACCTTTCTGTATTTTGAGATTTTCGCTGGTATATATCGTGATTATACAGTTGCAAATATCGGTTTTACTTGCTCCGCTCTGCGTCACCAGAAAAACTCAATTTGCGACAGTATATACTATAATCACGTTATACTGCTGCAAATTTCAAAATACAGTAGGTTATCCCCTAAATATACATAGTAATTTAATGTGAATGACGAAATTTACGTTGGGAGAAAATTGAATTGATGGGAGCAGGGCGAAAGTTTGACTAGGCAAAATATTCCTGGTATGCAGTAGCATACATTTAAATGGCGCACTCGATTGATCTATATCATTGTAACTGGTCAAACAATTGTGACCAATTTAGAAATATACCAAGTACAACTAATCCAGTTATGAATTAAGAAACAGATGGATAAAGAGCTCAAATTTGATCAGATTTTAAAAGTTTGATAAATACAGTGTGAGTGATAGTGCTAAAGTTAATGAATAGACAAATTCTCTACACCTTTTCTAGGACTTGTTCTGAGTCATTGTTGAGCTATTATCAACCATAGCAACATATACGTACATTTATCACAATTAGTGTTAAAAGAGCATACTCAATGTTGTCCTTTCCAACTAAAGGTTTGTTTGGTAGTCACTATTTTATGGTCATGTTGTAATGATGTACTGTATAATCACTAATGTTTGTGTGACAGAAAATTTGCTGTTTTTCAAGTAATAGTCAAAATAATTGGTGGACTATGCATAATTTTAACTGAAACTTAAAACTTAAAAAAAATTGACATTTCTACTGCTGTATTTTCTTAAAATTTTTGCAGCATTGATGTAGATCCTGGAGAAAGATTCCAAGAAATGATTTGTTTAGGAGTCAATGTAACAAGTTGGCTTTGTGTACAGTATGTTACTCTAAATGCTTGTACGGTTGATCGGATGTACATAGTGAGAACAGGTGTAATATTCAAACTTATTTATGAAATGTGGCTTTCTGCCCAGTGTCTATGCTATTTATAGTGTGTACATTCTTAAAGAATACTTGATCTTTAATCTTTAAACATTTTAAATTTGGATTCTTCTGAATTTTTATATCAAAACAATTGTAGCTTATTTTATTCCTGTAACTAATGTAAATTGATATTTATTTTGTATAGTTGTAAATACCTGCTGGCAGCAGACAGTTTTACCCCTGATATTGTACATGTGCACATTTTAGCTACAAAGCTTGGCTCCTCGTCCTCTTTAGCTGTTTTGGTTTACGTCCATGATCCGTCTCTGATGAATCGTATAAAATAATTCAGGGATTTCAATTTTGAATTGAACTATTGTGTTTCATAAACACTACATTTTCCTGATCACTGTTATTCAATGGAGTGCATTCAAGCATGGCTTGTAACTCTTTGACTGTGTTTGTTGTTTAATGGAATTGATTTAATACAGATTCATGGTTTATTAATTAGTGTCTGCGATTCATTAGATTGAGAAAAAGTCCCAATCTTGTACATTTTGTCAAAGCTTTTTTTTCCTTCACCCGATTAAACAGTACACCTATTACATTAACTTTAATGTGCATTTTATGATAAAATTGTCATTCAGCAAAGGACAATTTCTCGCATGTAATTTCATTATTATCATCCATTCATTCAAATTTTTAAATTGTTTCTGTTACAACCATGATTAGATGTTGGTAAGAAGTAAGAGAGCCTACTATGGCATCCTGTTTTATTTAAGTGTGTCTAAGTGTGTATGAATGTTGACGTTCCCCATACAACCTTCTTCAGTCTTGACTCTCCTTCAGGTTGAAATAGGAGGGGGACTGGGAACTTGATCTAGGGATGATTTATGGAGGTTCTGGTTGAATTATGGTCGAAGTGATGTATGAAAGCCATGGCATAATGCAAAGCCAGAGAAATACGTGGATATTGTCTGTAAGGCATGATCAAGTGTAGATGGAGTGCATCACAAATTTCATTCAAATAAATGAAATAAAATAATTCATATTTTTTGTTGTTATTACAATTATTCTGCTGTTACATATATCTGAGCATTTTCCCAGAGGAATAGATAACTTCGAAAAACATGATTTGTGTATCATTTGTTAAGTTATACAATGTGTATTTAGTAGTTAGATGAAAACCACATAAAAGATTAGGAAGATTAGGAAAAAGAAAACAAACCAAAAGATTTAAGTCGAATGAATGACATTAGCCGAAGAAAAATAATCGTTTGTGTAGCTACAAATGTTCTGCAGTGAAGGTGACACAAGAACCTTCAGCACATGAATTTGAGTTTGTATATTTTGCAAATGCCTTACCTCAATTTTTAGCTCACAGGTGAGCTAATGTCGTACAGCAGCGTCCGTCGTCTGTCCGTCAACTTTTTCTTTTAAATGACTTCTTCTGAAGAACTGTAGGACCTAGGGTCATGATATTTGGCCAGTAGGTACCTGGGATGGAGTGCTATAA
>JAUMHH010025605.1:0-10532 GCA_032359455.1 Chlamys rubida | reverse complement strand
CAAAGCCGAATCGACATCGATTTTGTGGACAACACGTACACATTTTACACCGTTGTGTGCATACGCTTCACTGGTCATTTGTATGATGAAGGTGACAGTGTACATACCGTACTAGTCATTGAAACGCCACATAGAATCTCTTATTCGTTGTGTAAAAAGAACCTTTCATAATCCATACTTACCAACCTGAGGAAAATGTTAAGAAAAAAATTGTAATTTCGTTTACAGAAGCAACTTTGTTACTAGAAAATGGAAATCATACATATGCCAATCCAACGGGAAAGGTCATAGGTTCTTTGTAGAGGGGAAAATCTCGAGCAATATTACAAAGGAAACTACAAGAGTTTGAAAAATATGTCGGAATGCTGTCATGTTTAAATTTTGTGTGATTCAGGGAAAGTCGGTACAGTGCTCTTTTACATAGAGCACGATCGGGCCACTAAACACCGGTGGCGTTCAGTTCTATGGGTGCTTGTCATACTGTCGCCCATGAGGACTCCATACGTCAAGGGAGGTCTTACTTATGAGTTAAGGGCATATCCAAATCTTTGACTTGACATGACATATGCTGTGGACAAAAGGTTTCTGTTGAGTGGCTCCGAAACATTATAATGCTTTATATGGGTTGTGTTCACCTTTGTTGAAATACCCAATTCCTCAGCATTGCGAAAAACACCTGCAGTAAAACATTTTCTCAAATGTTTCTCTAATGATTTTCATTTCCAAACATACTATGTCATTTAATAGTCTAGATTATTTTTGTTGGCAATCGTACGCCTACCGGTAAGTCTGTGAGATAACTGATAAAGGCGTAGCCTCTTGTTCAATCATATTCATTTCCCATTGTCAATACATATACTGTACATTTGTTGAAATGAAAAGAACTAATTGAGAGTACCTTATTTGAAATCAAAATGAACAAGAATTATTGCTAGGCCTATATCTTGAACAATGTTGGTGTTTTTGTTCACTAAAAATGTTTGCTAGCAAGATACTTTATATTTCTAACAACTCCAACCGACACAAATGAAGAAACTTTTAACTTGCGACTTCATCCTGTAATTTTTACAGTACACACATATAAATTCACTACAGAATATCCCCCAAAATTGATAACAATTGTATTAGAACTTAAATGAATGATAGATTCCATTGTCCTCTTGTTTGTTATTTTAATATAATTCAGTAAACAATCAAAATCATTCAGATGATTTTTTAGAAACAAAGGTAGCATGTAGCTAAATTCATTGATTCGTTATTAAATACAAATACAAATGCAAAATAATCAAAATGTGAAGAAATTCATGGAGAGTGTTGTGCTTGTCAGGATGGGATTATTTGATGTTTGCAGATCAAATTTGGTACGAGGTCTCGTGCAGAGGCCGGATGACGGTGTGTTTACATGACATGTCCAATTCATGTTGAACAAATCAAAACTTGAACATGAGGGTTTGTCGATTGCTGAAAATCTGAAAGTCATCAACATGATTGTAAAATAAGTGCACACAGCTATTCAGTTAACCCAATCTCTGTTATCACCTCCTCAACTGTTTAGAACAGTACAGTATTCTTTAAGTTGCTAAACATTATTCAGAAAGTATAAACGGGACATTCCTGTTAATCCTGTTAATATAAGACACATTTACTACGAATTGTTATAAGACATCTTGACGTGCTATTCAGAACAACATGTGAAACACAGGGATATGAGGTACATCTTGATGTGTAGGAAGTATTTTAGAAGTGTTATAGATCGATCTAAAATATCCATCCAAGTTTAATTATACTCCCGTACGAATCCGAAAATGTCTCAAATACACGTCACATGCATGTATTAGTAACAAAATGTTTCCAATCGTAAATGCTGCTGTCATCAGCCTTCCCGCTTTTTTCTCTCTCTTTTTCTGATTTAATTATGATTATATATTCATTCTTAGCCAACTTATGATGTTTATATACATACATAACAAGGCATGTCAATTGCTCGCTGTATGTGCGATACTGATCAGGTGCTAACAGGTGTTCGATGAATGGATAGGTTAAATACTAAAGTTTTGAGTGGGGATAAACTCCAATGAACACGGGATATTCGAGCAATGGCAGTTCGAGTAATCCGATGTTATTTTATAAAGAATATTTAAAGATACGGTCGGGACAAAGCAAAATATTTGAGGAACAGGTGGTAGTCGAGTAATGCGAGTTCGAGTAATTGGGGTTTCACTGTATTGCATGAAAACACGTTTCTGATGACCGTTAACACTTTTGCTTTGTGGCGTTCGAAAGTTGGACAATGTTTCTTTTCCTGCCTTATATATCCAAGGAATTTATCCTCTAATTTCGCTGACAATTAACATTGTGTCGAAAAACTTGCCAACTGCGATTATACCCATCCGATCATCTGCGTTTGTTATCATAGGACAAAGTTTCCGTCTCATTTGTCGGTTATCGTTCACGTTCGGGAAACTTCTTGGAGTCGGCATGCTCATACGTTGTCTGAATGATCATGTCCCTATGGTACATCATGCACATGTCGTGTACCTCAGGGCTGTGACACATGTTATTTGTGGTAATTGGGCGCAAACAACACTTCCTGCTTTTATAAACAATGAAGCGAAACACTGCCTGCGCATCATCACATTAATGTCAGGAGGTGGTCTTGATTGTTGATATTTTCAGGAAAATAATTAAAACGTTATCGATCACATGGCTATAAGACTACTTCTGTGTCATATCAATATTCAGACATAATAACTTTGTAACGACAGGACCAGCAGAGGTATAAGTATGAAGGTATCCCGCATTCGGCACAACAAGAGATTGAACGTCTTGATGAATTCTCCTTTCGCTGATTGAATAAAATCTCATATAACTTTGATTGAAGAATTGCTCGTTAGCTTCATGGGGAAAATCTTGATAAATCTTGAAAATGTTTTATAGCATTAAAGATCCTTTAACACCACCAAATTATTTAACTTGTAACGTTTCGATGACTGTTGTTATTTGCACTCCGTCGAGATCATCAAACAGTCACTGCCACGTTTGGAGTTTAATATATCTCAATTATATTATATTATATTATATATGAAGAATTTTTTCTCTTCACCAACTTGAAAATAACTTTTCCTAGAGCATGGTAACATCACTTGCTGCATCACGTCCTCTTCTCTGGGTGATATTGAAGAGAGCAGCACTTTATCATTCGAGATATTTACGTTTCTATATACTGTACTGCGATATTTTCTCTTTCATCATAACACCAGTTGTCATATGATAAAACTTTCTCCATAAATTGTAAATTAAACAAACATAAGAACATAATATCAATACACTACAGAGTTATTTCAATGAGTTTTTATTCAAAGACAGATTTTTGTATGATTTGATTTTTTTTAAAAGTGTAATTTAAAGGGGCAGTCATTCATACGAGGTGTTCCATGAATGTCTTTGTGGCGTTTTTTGGCAACCCCACTTAGGCTAGCTGAGGTTTTTAATTATATTTCGGTTGTAGTTGCTACCATGTTTGGTATATTTGCGACTACTTAGTATTTATGTGTTTTTTAAGCAATTAAAAGTTTTTGATAGAAGCCACGTGGTGGCTCCATCAGTGAAATAAATATAAATGTCACCCATTGGGAGGCCATTTCACTCACATTTCTTGTTTATGTTGTTCTAGTTATGATTGAAGAGGCATCAAAACCTGCACTGTATAGAAAGTGTTTCGATGGAAGTCGCAAATGAAGAGTTGAACCAATTATTTTGTAAAAATCAGTGCTATTTCATATAAACGCCACATATATACATGTAGCGGAGAAAGTTTTCTTTTGTTATTTCCTTTGTTATTGACGCCGGATATTAAATGCTGGATTATACTATGAGATTACTCGGAAAAATATAGAACAAACACACTTTACATGTACAGAAGACAGACAGAGAGAGAAGAGGGTTAATTTAATGTTTAGTCTTCATGTCGTTCTGCTAGTTAAACAGCGCATGTCTTAAACACCCACGCAGAAGCATTCAGATATACTAGACATTTTATCTATGTCGTTTTGATATGTCTTTGTTTTGTCCTGTCGATTTAATTTACTTATTTTTTTTTAAATAATTCTCGTTTTTGTTTTTTATTTTTTATTCATATTTTTGTTGCTAACGTCGGACAACACAATCATGACCGGAGATACATAGCTCCGATCGATCATGGAGTTAAAACGTTTTGTCAGCTTTCTCCGAATTCGGCTTGTACAACTTACACGTATATGTAGGTGCGATTCCGATCCTCACCATTATCAAAAAAGCCTGAAATTTAACATAGATTTTACGCAATGTATTCTTCTTCATTGGGCTGATATTGATAAAACACATTGCTTTTCGTTTCCGCGCTGCATGTCATGTTATATATTTTTTTTTGATGAAATTAAAGAAATTAGAAAAAACCCATTACAAACGTAACCCCGTGGGGAAGTGAAATTGTTCTTTGTTTCTTTAAAAATAAAGTAAACAGTAAGAAAATTATGATGTAGCACATGCTATCGTGTGTTGATAATAACGTGACATATTTCTTTTTAAATCGTGTGTGCATGTTGGCATGGATGTAACAAAAGGGGCATTAACTACAAAATTGCCGAGGATCATCACGCTGAGTACGTCGATCACGTGACTAAGGGGTTATGGCATCCATCATGTTGCATGATGGGATTGTTTTTTAGCAAGAAAACATTTACAATACTGACACAAATACTCCCATGGGAATGTAATTCGATGAAATTCGTTTCTTAACCCAGTCTTTTACACGAATATCGTATTGTTATATTAATTCTATACTTGTTCATTGGTGACTTATGCCGTGAACAAGAAAATCTGTATCGGAAAATTACCGCCTTTTAGATCCAATCACGATAAAATGAAATCGTCTTGAGGGAAAATCAATCAAGACATTTTAGTGTCATTCATCATTCAGGAAGCACCTAAGTGACTAAATGTTTCAACGGAGTGCAACATTTTGTAATGGAGTAATCTATTGAGGAAAGTAGCTCTTTTGTACATGCAAATCGATGGCATTCTTCAACATATCGTAATGCAAATTATAACGAATCAATTTACCGTGTTTTGTTTGGAAAGATGCTATTTTGGCAGTATCCTTGGTACAGTACCTTCAAAATTATGGGCATTATAGAGTTGACATTTAACATTTTACGCAGTCAACAATAAAAATACCATAAACTTGCAAGAATGGAATGGGATCGGTCATGAAGGTCTGGGAGCGATACTTTTTCATTGTCTAGCGATCTATTTTGAAACGTTTAGCGTCCTACTTATACACTTAGAGGATATAAGTATCCCATTAATCACGCTCAATATGCAAAATAATATCATAGTCGTGTTCACAATTGATCACGTTAACGCAGGCTGAGTGTAACCTCACGCGCACATATTCAAACACGTGCAGCGATCTATGCAGCACATCAGTAAGACATAACAACGATAATCAATCTTTTGTAGACAATATTTGAAAAATGAACAAAAAGAATGACTACATTGTAGGAGAAATGGTAAAAAAAAGTGTGCTCGGGGTTCCAATTATGTGAAAATGAAGAAATTTACAGGCTGCTGGATTTCCTGTACATTGTAACACTTAATACCATTCCACTGGTTTAAATGTATAATCTAACATTCCGCAAATGTTTCATCGGCAGCGTATTCGGCAAGATTTAAAAAAAAATATATATCACAAGTACATGTACTTGTATTATACTATTTTCGTTTCTCCTAACCGCTCCATACATGTATTTGTGGACGTTCACTGTCATTGACTCGCTTAGAATAGCAACTTAGACATGCACACTCTCATTATATTTATGATTCATTGTACGGTGAGGATTTAATTCCAAATTAAACATGTTTGCTTGGAAATTCGTCAGTTTCGAGATTTTTTTTCCAATTCTAACCCCCTCAACAATTTGAGGGTCGTGAACACTTACCGAACGATTTCGTTAATATCCTGTCTGACAAACTATAAACAGATTCCACAATTAATTATTCGCAGTATTTATGCCTTACATTTAACATAATAATGTTATGAAAGATGATTTGTTTCATGACACGACCCTGTTTGTTCATGAGAATACTCGACAATGAAATGTTTCATTGAAATTCTCGAATTAAATGTGCATGATTCTGAAATTAAACATAAAATGAAATACGATTGTGCATTCTAACTTGCATTAAATGGAAATTCAGGGTATTCCATACGCTCACGATTAAATGATCAAGCCTAGATTTAATCGTCGCATACTTAGCACGTACATGTATACCTGGTAAATCAAACACAAAGACGTGTTCAGAACTAGTAGGCCACTTCCGTGGGGATCTCCCCTGAAGCTGTAACTTCAGGTTGATACTCTTGTCTCCATTGGTGTGCACGTGTCGTTGTCGGTGAATGTACACAGAGGGAATTAGACGGGCTTTTCCCGTTTTTTGTCTGATATTCTAAAGCGTGTTCAAAGTGACAGAGACAGCCGTCACCATCCGATGTTTCTATGTTGGGGATTTGATACCCATTGTTTGGAACCCGACACCTCTGATATGGACAATGTGAGAGGCGGCAAAGATAAATACCGCTTTGAGACCAGCCCAACTCAATACTAAAATTAAAACTGCTGTCATAAACAGAACTCTTCTGTGACATCAGTGACGTCCAGTTCTAAAAACGACACCAGCGAAAAGTCTTGATGATTGGTTTCATTTGTGTTGACATACAATAAAATTGACATGAACTTTCAGCTGAATAATGAGCGATTCTGATGAATGGTTTTGGTCAAATTTTGAAAAATCTCAGTCAAAATTACATTATTATTTTTTTCATTTTCATCATAAAATCTTATATTAAGGTTCCGGAACGTTGTCCAGTTCATTAAACTGATTTATATTTTAAGTGTTATAATGGGAAACAAATCATTAGCTTGTCACCAAATGTTCTGATTATTCATGATCTCGCTTAAGACAGTTGGCTAATTGGATGGCAATACAAAGTACGTGAATGTACCGTACTCCTATAAACCTAGTCGGATGAGACACCAACCTAAACGGAACCAAGGAGACAATAAAACAAAAGGATTCTAGGAGACAGTATAGACTGAATGGTTTGGAATAGCATGGCAACCGAATTGATGGGAACTGGAGAGTGAGATAATCAGATAAGTGGGGACGGATAGCGGGAGGTCAGATTAATGGAGATTGAATAGCAGGACAACTACAGTGCCTGGATTAATAAGGCTCGGTTGCTTGTAAAATATAGACTAAAACTGTGAACCCCAAAGGAAAACAAATCATTACCAAAGGAAAGAATAAAGCCAGGAGTGACGGAGACAAAACATATAAAAAGACAATTATCATGGGCACCTTAAACATACATGGTATATGACATTAACAAATTTCATTCTTTATTCCGAAAAAAGAAATATCAGTTATGGTACATATGAAAACCCAGCCTTTTAAAAGCTATGTATTAGTAACTGTGATATTCTTCCCTCTTTGGTGATAAGATTAGATTTATCCGTCACAATGGGTTGATGCCAGTCTTCCCGTAAAATGTGAGGAACGTGTACTTTAGGCCTGGAGCTAGCATAATGGCTTCGTTAGGGACCTTGTCATCGAACAGCCATCAGGCATCAGCTATTGTAAAGATTCCTACTGTATCAGTCTTCAAAAGAAGTTTTTGCCTACAATTTGCAAAGGCGAATTCACTCAAACTACACGAAACAGTAATGCCGATGTCGTGGAGGGATGTCATACATGGACGTGTCAAATACCATTTTTAAGACGGAACCTAGAGATGTTTTAATGTGACACGGGGCACGTAGCGTGTAAGAGGCTTGTCTGCAAGTCACGTGTAGGGAATGTTAGGAAGCAGGAACCAGCTTCGCACCGTTAGTACAGCAGACATATTGTATTTCTATTTCCCCGTCTTTAAATGCACTGAAATAATTTAATCATAAAATGCTACATCTTGAAAGTTAAGACGTTTCATGTCGCTCGGTTCGATTTAAATAAAAGTCAATTTCCATGTTTATTATATAGATATATTTATATAAGTGCATGTATTTCAAATCATTTTTTTATCTTCTTATCAGTATCTAGAAAACTGGGACGTGCATCCAGTTATGAGCTGAAACATTCAAATAGATTGACGACATGTTGTTTGGTGTTCTAGGCTTGCGCCGACCTTATGTTGTTAAATATCAGGTATACTAACGTCACGGCAATTCACAAGGATATTAAACGACAGTCTTAGTACAGTCAGTAAAAGGGTAGACATATCGATACAGTGATATCTATTGCAAGGCAAAGTGTACACTAGTTCCGTGATTGTAACAACACGAAATAGGACATATTTGATGGATTTGGCCTCGCATGAAATGTCCATTGACGTCACAGCGCTTATTTTGGTACGCATTTGGTATAATAATTAAAAGGTATGAACTGTGTTGTTTGAGTCAACCGCCATCATTGAACTTTCGTTGTCGTCCCTTTATAATGATAAATATAGGAGGAACAAGAATCTAGAGTTAATTAATCATAGATAGAGTGACAATAACTTACAATGAAAACTCTAAATGCAGGTCTAATTAATAGTTATTTTCACTGAAGGTAATGCGTGATGGCCTCTGATCGTTTACAATTACTAATGTAGGAAGGTACGGATGTGTCCTTAATTTGAACAGTAACTTTGTAATCTTCTAGGTAATCATGATAGCTCTATAATTCAGGAAAGGGATATAACCTATCATAATTATAGCACACTAGATAACGCAGTATACTTTTGACTACTCATCAAAGTTCATGAAGAATCAGTGATATTATATTGATTTCTTATTTTAATGCTGCGTGTTTTGTTGTACCCTTATAAGAGACACAACTATTCTAAAGCATTAATTATACGATGCATTGGGCTTAGCCTCTTACTAATGAAGTCTTCGTATTAACTACTGCGTACATTTGCAATGTTGCCAATAAAATGAAAATAAGACAACAAAATCATTTATTAAGAAATATATCTTAGAATACGCACTCGTCAGTCTGCAATTATCCACAGCTGTACAGTGTAGAAGAGCACAGACCCATTAGACCAAATGACACAAACATTAACAAGAATCATCAATGTTATCCTTTATTTTATGTATTACAAGTCGCCTCTCCCATGCTTAAATCATCAAATTCCTGTATGATGCCAACAACGTTTTGTACGACAAATGGTAGCAGAATAACGAACATTTAACTAAATAAACTTTTGTTTCTGTTTTTCTTGTTTTACTATCTTTCCCAATGGAGGCCCGCTTGTCAAAAATACAACTATTTTTTTCCCGATATGTTTAGCGAAAGATTATATCAACGATAAAAAACTTGTCTAAAGCCAGAAAAGATATGAAAAATACAGTGATAGATAAAAAAAAAAAATATATTGATCGCACCTTTTTATATAATTAAGTTATACACCATCTTATGTTATACGCCATCTTTTTCTTTTTAAGATTTCTCAGATCTGTTTACGCTTAGATGTAAAAACATTTTCCCCCACAATAAAGAAACTTAACCACCATTATAACAATGTTTACAATGTATATATATAAATATAAATTTCACTTTTTTTACAACAATTATGAAACAAGTTATTTCAACTTATATTACTATCTCTTGTTGGTCCGAATGTTAGCGCGTAAGGGGTCATAATGTGGTCGGGCAGGTGACCCAATACCTTTTAACGTCCAATCGGTGAAAGACAAGTGCATTAACCACTGCGCCATCCGACAACCCTACCGTACAGTGTATACGATGTCGTGTAATGTTAAAAAGCGATAGTCGAGGGACATTATCATTCTGCTGTTAGTAAACAAGATTCGGAAGTTTGATGTTTTCAGCGGTCTTCATATGCTTTACTGTTTCTAAACACAAGTATTGTAATGATCAAAGGGATAATAACCGAGGGAGCATTATAATAAAACTAGAGGCGAAATTTCGATATTTTCCATTGTATAAACGAGGACCGTTTTTTCTTGGTTTTACTGTATGTAAACAGAAGCATTTTATCAGGTTTTATTATTTATATAGTTGTGAACAATTAGTCTTATGTAGTTGTATTTTGTTGGACATGCATACAAACTAAGGGCATTCCATCCATGTTGTGTTGCTTATCAGCGGTTGACATTATATATTGTATAGCGCTTTAAATTCGCGGGGTCAATATTTCGCGGTTTCGTATTCAGGACATATTCACGGGGGTTAAATTTCGCTATGCACCCGAATCTACGGAGCCCATGTGTCGTGCAAAGTATTTTGAGTGACATGATTTAAGGGGTTAACCTCGAAATACAGGTAAACCGTTTGAAAACACTGATACCTAGCGTCGTCATCCGCCAGTGACTTCACTCGAAATAAAATAAAATGTGTATGTACCTTTGAAGGAGTAAACTGTAATCAATTAATCACCTACTGTGTACACATAAATATGTTGTGGCCACTTATATGTAAGTGTTGTT
>JAUMHH010025594.1:0-10532 GCA_032359455.1 Chlamys rubida | reverse complement strand
TTCCATATAGTCCAAACCTACATTAAAAATAGTAACAGATTTTAAGGTCAGTAGTATTATCGTATCATCTCTCTTTCATATGCTTCTGGTGTAAGTCCTTAATCCTATTTGGCCTTTTTATTAATAAGGGGAATGACGCTATATGGCGCAGTGTTATTTTTATCATATCCAGATCCACTTGTCCGAAATTTGGTGCAAGCCCTTAATCCTATTTGGACTTTTTATTAATGATACAATAAATAAAACATTACTTATAATAAGCCAGTCAATTAAAGGATAATTATATAATGGCACTACCTTCGATTGTTGTACGATTACCTTTGATGACGTACTCGGGTAATAGCCAACAGTACAGCTATAGTACTATAGTGACATGGGAAAGTATCTGAGAGAAAGACTAGGGTTATATTACATTTGGTATCATATTTAAGACATTGGCAGATTTGTATTTGTTACAGATTTTGTCTTAACTTCTGTAAAAGTCAAGAGTAAAAGTGTACACAAAAAGAGAAATTCTCCGCTGTATGGAAAAACCTCTGATGCTTTTTCCAGATCATTAAATTGCATAATTAGTGATCCTTTAAAATACAATATTAAATTCTGGCAGAGTACAGAAAGACTACATAGTTTAGATAAGGGATGCCAGGGGAGGGTTACATTGTATTTTACTACAGAGAAAAAAAGGAAATTGTGTTTCAACTTTCTGTACAGAATATTTATGTGATTTTTCACAGCCTACTTCAAAGTTTGCTGGACAATTCTAAACAAAAACTATGGAAAAAATAATTATAAAAAAGGATTTGATTTCTTTTATTTCATTTACTATATGTTAAAGTAATTTTCATACTTACCAACCTTAGATTATCTAGGTGAAATTTGAAACACAGAAAAGATGTTTGTTCGGGCCTGTAATACAGATTTATGCATGTATGAAAAGTTTGGAATATAGATATATGTGTACAAACGTTGTTTGTGATTATATAATTACAATGTTCCTTATGTGTTGTTGTTGTTGTTAAGTACATGTACAGTTGATGTGGAACATCCAAACCAAATCTGGCCAGCTGACTGTTAAAACCATGTTTACACTTTCAGAATTAAGATTAAGTTCATATGAGATATATGGGACTAGTAAAACATTCTAAAAATTCATTTTAACAGACTTTGTTTTGAATGACTTCCACAAGCTGTACAAAAGACTGTTCTAACTTTGTGTTGTACTGTTTCTGCATGTATAAATTAGGAGTTAGATCGCCAACATGAGGAGAACAACTTTCTGGAGCAGAAGGAGGCCAGCATGACGGTTCGTCTGGCAGAACAGGAAAATGAACTGGAGGTAATCTGGTGTTTGTGGCACCTTAACTTTATAGCTGGTGGAGGTTTTAACACGACGGTTATATTGATTACCTCAGACTCAGTATTAACGTGTAGGATCGCTGTTAACAACTTTAAATCATCCAGATATTATCTACCCAAAAATGTCAAACAAGACATTTATAGGAAATAGTTACATTGACTATAGCTTCAAAGTATGTAGAAACAGGCATTTCATATTCTTTATACAATGTTTCCTTTTGAAATATATTAAATTGAAATATGATGCAAGTGCTTTATTCTTCTAAAATCATAAAACGTGCAGTGTTCCTTTCTTTCTGATATTTTTAAAGTAAACTACAGAACACTCGGCATTCCTTAAGAGTTTATTTTTATTTACACACACCACTTACTGAAGTGTATCTATGAAGGGACGTACACGTATTCATACAAGCCTAATGTTGATCAAGGTTGTTGCACATAAATCTAAATATTCTAAGAAGTGACACTTTTCTTTATAATAAGTCATCACTTTAAACCATATTTAAACCAAATTTGTTATGAATCGAACCACCCTTAGGATTAGGAAATCAATTGGTCTATAAATGAAGAATGAAATATGGGGAAATGGTATTACTTTTAATGAAAATATTTCCCATTATTGCTGTAATATCCTGGTAAACAATACAGGCCCTCTGGGCCTCTGTTTTTGCATTGCATGAATTTGTTCATATTAATTTGATTTTTCTTTTCTCATTTTTGTTTTGCATGAAATTTTATTAGAATTATAACTTTAAACAGTATCCGCAAGGAAATATACCTTTATTATCACGATTATGCATGTTTTGTTTTTAAAGGTCTGGGGGGGGGGGATATTTTTTTGTTTATTTAAAACTTTTTATAGATTTCACAAATATTTTTTTCTAAATTTGTTAAATTTTAATTCTTATCAATAACAGGTTTTACTGTCACATTGTGTTTGGATTTTAAATGTTTCTAAATATTTTCATTAAATGCAATACACTTGGGAAAGAAAAATATTTTCCAAAAAAGTCTTAACGCCAAGGAATGTTCTGTGTATAACCAGAATGCCATTTGGATCAGTGTCTGTTGCCAGTCCCTCTTACTGTGAGAGTGGGATTTGTTGGGAATATATTCTATTGTTGTTGGCATGAAACTTTAAATTTCTTTTGTCAAAAAGAAAAGCAACAAGTTAAATTTAAGCAAACAGTAAGCAAAAACATTGCACCTTGTCCTAAATTACTTTTCAATTTAATCTTATTTTCGATGAAAACAATTAAAATACTGATAGTTTGTCCACGTGCGGTGTTTTCAAAAACCTCATTTTTAGACGAAAAGTAAATACCTATACACAAACCTTGATGGAAAGGATTCACCCTAATCCCAAATAATCCAGGTGGATTAAGGCCTTTTGGTCTCTATTCTATTCCCTAATCCACCAATCAAGAGGGAGTGAATTACAGGTTAATGAGGATTGGACTCTTATCTATATCAATCACCTGTATATCAAACAGCAACTTGCCCTCACCGTCCCCGATTAGGACATTGTTTAACATTGAGGCCATATGAAGGGGAATTTAAAAAAAATATACATACATGTATATGTGTATAGATATATGTGGTATTGGTGAAGGATGAATATGTTTTATTACATGTGGTATATATGCATTCATATCAAGAAGACTTCTGATGTTTTACAAAAAATTAATGAAATTTTATTAAAATAAAGTTCATTCATTCAGTAATTTTTTGGTTTGGGAGTAGAGTGGTTTTAGTAGTATACAGTTATCCCTGTTTGGCCCCAGGACACCACAGGTACACGGAGATAATTACATCCCCTGTACAGGTAAATCTGTAATCCAAAGACTGATTGATCAACAATTAGTGATAAATTATTTATCAGGTAGCTCCCCACACCTATAGCCAGCCGGTAATGCATATAAGAGGCCAATACATTTAATTAAGCCGTACAGGTAGTCGCCAGCTTTATAGTACTACAGTGGTGATTGGCCGGCAAAGTGATACACACCTGTAACATTGGAAGGCAAATTCAAAAAACTTCAACGTTTATTTTGGATAAGATTGGATGTATCTCTATTACTTTGTGCCAATATTTACGAGTTGTTTAAAAAACTAACTTTGAGTATATGTTAATTTTGCATGCGGAGAAATAACACCTAGTAAGAAAACAATTTTGCATCAAAGAATTTGTGAAAATGTTGTGGCTTAACTGCATGAGATGCTGACTTAAAGGATTATTATAGCTTTGATTAATGGGATTTGTGATGAAGACCAACTTGATCAGAATAATAGGAATGAAAACCGAATTTTAGTGAACTGTGATGGAAAATAAAATTGGAAAAAAAGAAGTAGTAAAATGATCCAAGAAAGATAGAAACAGACTGGGACACTTCTGTTTATAACTTTGATGGAAAAAACCATGTCAGAATTGATGCTTTGAAGCGGAAATGGAGGGTATTTGGGAGGAGATTATGTGGGAGGAGGAACGTACCTTACTGGGACTAGAGGATGATTATGTTCTCTACTCACAGAAGCTGATGAGGTCACTGGGTCGTAAGGAGGGAGAACTGGAGGGTTTCAAGGACCTCCTCAGCAAGGCACAGAACGCACTCCAGCAGAGCGAGGATGCTGTAGAGGTAGGCCTGTGTTCTTTATTAATTAGATCAAAACGGCATTTCCTGAAATATGATTGGCCAAGATATTGTTAAGTGTGTGTATATTAACTCAATGTTGTTATTTTGAGAACCAGCATATCCTCTTTGTGACATGACTTCAATTGTAACATCTAAATTCTGTCCTGTCACATACATGCCTTTTTACTTGATGCTTTTTTTGTTCCTTTTTGTTTATTGATGAAAACAGCATGTTTCATAGCTAATATTTCATTGAGGGCAAATTTTTGGGGGTAAAGTTGTAGTTATATTGATCTGAAATGTGATACTGGCCTGAAATTCACCTCAGTCTTATATCTTTCTCATGTCCATAAAACCACATGTTCACCTCAGTCTTATATCTTTCTCATGTCCATAAAACCACATGTTCACCTCCACAAAAGACCATAATTGATAACTATGATCATCATTTCAACAAATACAACGTGCTGTGTTCACCATGTTTCTGAATAAGACTTCTTTATAAGATATTCATTTACATAAGACTAAGTCATGAAGTATGTTTTGGGTAGATTAATGTGAGTTCTATGTTGGATGAATTAATTGCATGTGTAAAGAGATTGCTGCATTATAACAGAGTATTTCCATTTCACTTATTTATGCAAATTTTTACTGGTTACCATGGCAGGAGTAATTAAAACAGAAATAACTACTTATTGAATACTTCAGGGAAATATTCAAAATTTAAAAAAAAGTGATCTATAAATTAAAGGTTTCAAACCTTAATGGAATCAGGGATGGAAAAAAACCCACAAACACACTGTACAGTCATTTAGTGATACAAGACATTTCAACATTTGCAGGCACTTTTGTATAAATTTAAATTTCAATTCATTAATGCACTCAGACTGAATTAGAAATAATAAAAGTTACACTAGGACCATGGCAGGTCTGACAATATTCATTCGAAGATGGGAAGAAAAAACAAACTTGTGGGTTTTGATCAGCTGTGAAAATTAATTGGAATCAGATTTACAGGTAATAGTAATTATGGTTGACTGAGATACAGTTGTCGATATGAACTTTTCAAAGTACTTGATTATATACTCATGTATATTTTAGAATTAGTTGTATTGGAGTTTCCTCCAATATCGGCAGTTAAGAGAATCTCGTCCTGAGAGTAACAAGTAGTCATGTTATCTAGATAACTTCAATGTTAATTGAAGACCTAATTTGAGCATTCATTTAACACATCACTTGTTTTGAAGCAAATATGGGTTAATATTGTTATTATCACCAAAATGTTAATTTAAAATGGTACAGTCAGTGTACATAAACAATTGATCAATTAATTGAATCAGTACCAGCATTTAATTATTGATTCATGTAAAAAATATATGTAAATAAACAAAAGATCTTTTCATTAATCTTAGACACAAGTTAAGTTAAAACAGTATGAAAAAATAGTATCTGGAGTTTAATTTTTTGCTTCAATGAGCTGTGACAACATACTCTGGAAAGCTTGTCAGTTTAACAACCCATTGCTAATTGACAGGTAACATTTGATTACAACAGAATTTTCAGAGAATTTTAACCATTGAAATATTTTTAGAATTTGGTTATTGTGTTGCTCCAAAGTTGACAGGAACATCCATAAGTAAAAACAATTTGTGGAATGTCACATGATGATCAATACACTGTGATATATGCACGTAGATGTGCGATGTGCGTTTAGGTTATACTGATCATGAGGTTAAGGTCATTTATTTGAAATAGAATGGGAAGATATATATATATATTGACAAAAACACATTGTGTTGCCCTTTCTGACCCACCAGTGTATATTTTTGTGGTAAATAGTACTTGATAGATAATCTGCAGCAATGTAGCACCATATTTAATTAAGGAAGAACCCGAAATCCAACATTGAAGATGACCCTCAATCAAGGTTATTGAAATTAGAAGGGTTGATGTACTGTCAAAAGTACATGGTATGGCCCTCTCTGACTTGTTAGTATTCATTTTGATGGCAAGTGGTACTTGGAGGATGGACACCATACAAGTGTATTACCAAAAGATAATATCCAAAATTCAAGATGGCCTCAGATAGTCTTTTCTGATTGGCCTGTCTGATTGGCCGAGATAGCTCCAACTTTGGTTCTGTTGTGTTCTGTTGGTACAATTTTGTGCAAACGTCCTGAAAAAAGTTTTTGGGCCATAATTTGTAACGGGTAATGTTCTGATGGTCAAATTTGTTAATACTTAATTAGTGGTAAATATAATTTGTATGATAAAACAGGTGTATCACCTTATTATCAACATTTCTAAAGCCCTGATGTTCACTGTCGGTAATTGTTTTTGCTCAGTGTTACTGCCGAATACAGGCTGTTACCCTTAGCTAAAATACAGGCTGTTTCCCTTAGCTAAAATACAGGCTGTTACCCTTAGCTAAAATACAGGCTGTTTCCCTTAGCTAAAATACAGGCTGTTTCCCTTAGCTAAAATACAGGCTATTTCGATCCCTTAAATTAGCTAACCTTTTTATCCAAAATCACCAAAAACTGAGGAATATATTCCCAAATTTAATACAAATGATGCTTTATTTTCCCAATTCATAAAAGAACAGGCTGTTGTACAATTGAGGTAACAAAAACACTGTCTTTGGCATTTGCTTGGTAAATATGGGGGATATTATATGGTCAAGCACAAGACTAGGCCTTTCCTGACTTGTCAGTGTTCTAGTTTTCGTAAGAAAATAGATTTGAGCCGAGATAATTACTGAATAAGATATAAGCCCCCCGTGTTTCTGTAGTGCAACAGTTTCTACCATGTATAATTAATGGTCATATAGCATTGTTCTTGGAAAGATAGTTGTAAGGTCAAGGTCATTTATTTATGGGATTCATATGTGTGATTATGTTTGAATTGAAGGAATCACATAGTGGTGAAGGCCACTTGATCTGATTCTTTGATCATAAGATATCTGAGGATACATAAACCCTGGACTCAAATTGACTCAACAATGTCCGAAGTCAGCAATATTTACTCATCTAGTGATGCTCAAAATTATATTATTCAAATGAATGTATAGCACATGTGGGTGATATATATATGTCTGAAATGGCGATATTTCATTTGATCTGAATACACAAGCATGCATGATGTCTATGTCCAAATGTTTTCTAATTCCCTTTTTAATACATTAAAATTTACCCAAAACCATCTTAAGAATGGTATTCAATGTGTGTGTATTGTTTTTAAAGAGTGACTGTTTGATTAACTACAGGTTCTCCAAGACCAGCTGAAGAAGGAGCGAGTGCCCTCTCACCCCTCGTCTGCCCATAGTAGCCCAGTCAAGCATTACAAGGTAAGAAAGCCTAAATTACCTGTCACAGGAGCATGGTCAAGCTCTACAAGATACATTTATCTAGACTTTGGGCAATAGTCATACTGAGTTGTGATAACCTTGCTTACCGTACTTCCAGACAGTATGCTAACTGTTTTAGCAGCATGGTATACATACTGTGTGTCTGCATTTTCTGTCATATTCTGCTTGCTGTCCTGTATATACGAGCTAGTCAAATAGAAATGACTCAGTCTGCTTCATTTTGATCAGAATGATAGGGTTTCAATAGCCAAGATCCCTTGACTTCGGTTGAGGGGAAAACTCTTTAGAATGTAGTAAGTTCGAGTTGTCTGTAATTCAACCTTTTAGGTCAGAAATTATATATTACTGAATGATAAACAGTAGGAGTTCAGCTGATATTGAAGACACTGATACATTCACAGCACATCATGTATTAGGTTATTTCATTTTAATATTCAACCAACAATTTTGAAAAATGCAACATACATGCACATACATTTACCAATTGTATGAAACTTCTCTATGAATTCCATATACAAATGATTTTAAATGGACTCACATTTACAGCTGTTGAATAAATCAGGGTAAAAAAAAATAATAAACATACATTTTAAAGTCTGACAAAAAGTCTCAGTCCCAGAGCTTAACTTCTTTGCTACATGTATATTTTCAGAAGAGGTTTTTTGAAACTTTTTAACATGCTCTTGAATACACATTCACAAAGACAAACTTAAGACAATCTAAACAGGAAATCTAGCTTGTCTATAAATCTTACTGTCAGGACTTTAGAAACCCAAACATTTTTTAATCATTTATAAATGACTAGTGTTTGTTTATGGCTCTGGGTAAGGGGTAGAATAATGTATTACAAATTCGTTTTAAATCATGTTTAAATATTCAGTAATTGTTTAATTTATATGTGTGATTCCAAATTAAGTACAAAGGTGAAAAACCTAATCTTTTTAATTCAAAGATCTTTTTCTCTGTGTCTGAAATTTACATTTGTATCAAAGGCTTATTTTTTTGTCCTTTTTTCACACATGTGCACAGACCAGTTTTGAGATATTTACCTATTCCATTTAATATATGGTGTGAACATCACTCTAAATGTCGAAATTAACAGATCAAGTTTGTATTCATAATAGTTTCAGTCTAGTATTAGGTTGCTTTTTTTATAATTTGAAACAAATTAAAAGCAATATTGTGATATTTATGTCTAAATACTGTAACTTGTAAACAAAACCTCCCTCAGGATAAACAAAATTTGAAATATGTTTTATGGTTTGGATCAATGGAATTTAATATTGTGTGGTATTTGTGGAATGTTCTTATGTAAAATTATATATGTTCTTTATAAGAATATTCAGATCACCTGCGCCAAAATCTCAGGTGACCTATTGCAATCCATCTTTGTTTGTCATGATATTTGTATGTAGTTTTATGGTATTGATATGAATAGTGGGATCTAAATTAATGACCTAGTCCAACAAATTTGACTTTGACAATCTCTGATGGTCACATATATGAAATGAATGAGAGTTGAACGATACTAGCCCTTTGTACCCCTTATTGGCAGTTTGTAGGTAGATTATAGCCAATGGAATTGTAGCGTAGTGCCACCAAATTTGACAGAATTAGATAATGAACGGAAAATTATTCTATCCTCTATGTTAATTAGACGTCATAGTGTATTATCGCTTAAGGTTATAATGTCATCTAAAAGAAAAACATTCCTAAAAAATATGTACTTTTATAAAAAAAAAAAAATTGTCTGTTCCCCTGCATGAAAGTATTTATTATATGTAACTGCAGTACACCTCCTGCTTATTACTGTACATTAAATCTTTGTATTTATATATCTCTGTATACCATTGTGATTCAAAGGTGTTGAGATAAATAAAAAAAAAGTTGAAAAGCCCCCACCCCTACCAAGACCCATCCCTGGACCCGCTCCTAAATGAATTCACTCCGAACAAGGGCTAGCTACGCCCCTGGGTAACAATATAATTTCAGCTGATTTAACACAAAGTATTTTCACGGTGTTGGAAGTAAAAATCGAGGTGAGCGGCTGATGTAGAAGCGCCTGTAATATCTTTTATTTCAAGTTCCATAATATTTTCGCGGTTTCGTCCTCATTATATTTCATCGCTTTTGTCTTGCTTTTACATAAATATGGTCCAAAGTAATTCACAACCATATATTTGCATCACAGTTCAGCTTACGCGGAGAGAAATTAGTGCTTTAGGTTTGGTATTAGGTATGGTAATGTACATATGTAAAAGTCAAATGTTCCGATAGTCAGTCTAAGTCGATTGATCCAATGATCTTTTGTGATCTTCAAAATCCACTTTAAATTAAATCCAGTTTTGGAATTTACAGTATCACAATACCATAGTAACCATTACCTTATGGTACTAAGAATAATGGTTACAAGTTTGGATAATGGTTTAGATTGAGCATCTAGTGAAGCCAGTGGTAAAGCGTTGTTTATGAGGACTTTTGTGAAGTTTCTGAATCCAATAAAAACGAGGCAGGTGTTTGCACAGCTTTAACATTGTCCACTTACGCAGCCTTAACGTGGTTCTGATAAAATCAAGGTAAATGCTATACAAAAACGTTACTTTAGGAATTCTTCGTAAATTATTTCCATGGAAACACAAAGGTACGAAAATATTCGGGAATTACTGAGAAAATTCAAGTTTGAATGAAAAAAATCGCATTGTTTTAATTATGAGTATTCATGTGTATAATATGTCTCATGTGTATAATATGTCTCATGTGTATAGCATGTCTCATGTGAATAGCATGTATCATGTGTATAATATGTCTCATGTGTATAGCATGTCTCATGTGTATAACATGTATCATGTGTATAATATGTCTCATGTGTATAACATGTCTCATGTGTATAGCATGTCTCATGTGTATACTATGTCTCATGTGTATAGCATGTCTCATGTGTATAATATGTCTCATGTGTATAATATGTCTCATGTGTATAGCATGTCTCATGTGTATAATATGTCTCATGTGTATAGCATGTCTCATGTGTATAATATGTCTCATGTGTATAATATGTATCATGTGTATAGCATGTCTCATGTGTATAGCATGTCTCAAGTGTATAATATGTCTCATGTGTATAATATGTCTCATGTGTATAGCATGTCTCATGTGTATAATATGTCTCATGTGTA
>JAUMHH010025583.1:0-10532 GCA_032359455.1 Chlamys rubida | reverse complement strand
GCATTTACAACGTGTTTGTCTACTTTTTTAAAATTAAATTATAAAGAATGCCCAAGATTTTGTTTTGGTATATACGGCATATACCGAAAACAAATTGTGCACTTTTTTGCATAAACCGCTTCGCGAATTTATGCAAAATGCACAATTTTTTTTCAGTATATACCGTATATACCAAAATAAAATCTTGGTCATTCCTTAAGTAACTAAATGAATGAAGAGAGCCATGACCCTAAAGAAGTCCAAAAAGTGGTCACTTACCACAGGTTTCACTTACCACAGGTTCACAATGAACTGATTGCATTGGGAAAAGTTTCGAACGGTTTCTGAACAAAGGTGGTCTTGAAACAGAGATATCACAGGAGCTGGTTCGAGTGTACTAAACTGAACATGCCTGAGGCCCCACCCACTTCAGGGACCTGTTCATATCCATGTGCCATTATTCTTAAATGTTGAGGCGTTATTCAACAACTGATTACACAGTTTTGATGGGGTGTTATATAACAGGTTGACGGTAATATTGATATAGATTATGAGTATTGTTGGCAAGTCACCTTTCGTGACAATAGAGTGTTTCCGTTTTTTTCTACAATTGTCATTCATTATTGATATAATGTTTCACGATGAGTTGAACGGTATTGTGTTTCAATCGTCATTGTCTGGCTAGTCCTTCAATGTGACTTATCCGCCCCTTGTAGATCCTCCTTATCTGTAGGATACCGTTATATATGGTAACAAGTGGCAAAAAGCCATTTTTGTTTATTTGATGTAAATATTAGCTGTCTGCTTTGCCCTTTGTTATCAGAAGCCTACTCCAGTTGGAGGTGCCAAAGGCTTACAGCTTTTAATAGCTCCGATCAAACAGATAGCGTGCACACCGCTGTCATCAAATCAGAAACTTGAGCCTAAAACTCTGCCAAAATTTTGATGGAATGGAGAGATTTTATGAATTTAAAACTTAAATTTATCTAAATTTTATCATTATACAGGGTGTAGTTGCCTACAGCCCTTCAATGTGTGCCATCTTGAAATATTTGTATGCCTTTAATCATTTTTCGAAGAAGCCTGCTATTGGTGTGGACCACCTGTGGTGGTGATAGGTGGTAGATGAGGACAGGCTCTCGGTTCAATTAGCAGATAATTAAAATAGAAATGTGCTAATGTTCCCCGCATTAAAGTTGTCTGATCAGCCCCATACAGAGAGACTGATAGCAGGATTATTATGCACATTCACATACTTTCCGTTTAATTTCATTTAATGCACACTAATACTACTGCATATGAAGTGGACTTACATTTTTTAAGTTCCTGTAAGATTGCAGTGAAGAGTTTACGTCGTGATTCCCGTACATGCATGTAAATACAGTTCAAACATAGACACAAACAATTTAGCTGTCAGCCTCTGCAACATAAGTTCTGTGTTTAATTAAGTTTTCATATTGTTTTAGTTGTTTACCTGTTACAATAAACTTAAAAGAGCTTGTTGCATAGTCACCGACTGGTTTCCAGTGTCCGCTGACATCCTTTTTTACAGCTGTGTCAGTTAATATATCTTGTATGTTGTCATTATTTTTCAAAGAAATTTCCAATTTAATTAAGTTCCAGTATACTTTTATTTTTGCATGGCTGTGCCATTTAATAAGTCCCAGTTCCTGTTCATAATTTTTCACAGCTTTGCCTCTTAAATTGTCCCAGTCTGCTGTCAATTTTTCACTAAATTTAGATTGCGGTCATCTTTTTTTTCAATATTGCTAATTGGTAAGTACAGTTGTTCCTCTTTTCATAACTGTGTCAATTTACGAATAGGTCATGGTTATGCCTATTACATCCTTTTTCACAGCTTTGCCAATATGAAATAGTCCCAGTATGCTGTCAATGATTTCACAGCTGTATCAATAATATATGATCTCTGTCTTCTGGCATATTTTTTTCAGCTTTGCCATTTCCTTTGGTTTGTTTGTGTTTTACGTCCTATTAACAGCTATGGTCAGTTATGGACGTGCCAGGTTTTGGTGGTCGAGGAAAGCTGGAGTTCCCGGAGAAAACCACCGACCTACGGCCAGTATCTGGCAACTGCCCCACGTAGGTCTCGAACCTGAGACCCATTGGTGGAGGGCTAGTGGTAGCAGAATGTCAGACGCCTTAACCACTTGGCCACTGCGGCCCCTTGCCAATTCAGGTGGAGGATATCACTGTCACAGTTATGATGGCAAATAATATTTCCACTTTAGAACAAGTTTTTGTCGGGGAAGTATTTGTTCTTATATAGAAGATGAAGCAAACACTATATTAAAAGCATCCATTTCTGGCCAATAGTTACTTCCCTTTGCAAAACATTCACCTTTCATTTTAATACTAGATATTTCCAATTCCTGGATAGCAACATAATGGTATCAGAGTTGTACTTCTCTAAGGTTTATAACATTCTTTTTGGTTGTTGACCAGTTCACCAGTGGCTGACTGGTCTATAAACTGCTTATCACACACTGTGATATGGGTGGTTTTGCATGTACAATACTGCTAGCTGTGGAAAGGCATTTATCCGGACAAAAGCAATGTCTACCTGGCATGCACCATATTCGTTTTACTTCTCGTTAAACATATTTCAGGGAGATCACACCTCAATTTCACTGAATTTGTGTAATTGCTAGTAATTTTGATGTACTAAAGTATTTACAGTTTATATTATACAATTAAAAGGTTTTGATACAAAAATTTCCAAACCTTTGCTCAACGTGTCAACCCTTGACTCACATTAGCCTTTGGACCTCCGTCCCCTTGGGCTGATATGGAGATATCGGGGTGATACAGGCTAGAGTAAGGAAGTTGTCATAATATCATATTGAATGCTCTGGTGAAATGCTGGTCAGTTTTGGTTACATTCTAATATAACTCCTTAAAGTACAAATTATTCAATACAAAATGTGATTTTGTACCAATTCGCAGTATTTTTCAACTGTACAGTATATGCAATATTGATCAATTTCCAGTGGCCTCAGTTAAGGATTGAACCTTGCCTTGGTCGATTTCATGGGGTGATGAACTGAGCTGGTCTTGAAATCAAGTTTAATGAACTGTGAAGTGGTATCTTCTTTGTTTAAACATGTCAATAGTTATCTCCCTTCGCAATCTGGTCAAAGTCATCGGCAAATGAAACAGCGGTTACATTTGGTAGTTGCATTGAGTCCAACTTGAGCAGGAATTGAAATATTGAAAGATATGTTCAATACAATACAATTCAGAAAAAGAGTGTGCATATATTCTGTAAATTCAAGAGGAAATTTGTAGAATATTTTGTGTTATACTTGACATTGTTGTTAAAATACTTCAAAAGGAAACCGTGATAATAGCACCTTAATAATTTCTTGTTGTAATATGTCAGACCCCTTGTGATGTTTATTGAAAATGCAGTCCTTGATTGATGTTGTTGATATAACATCTCCAAACTTACCTTTAGGTGATGTCAGAATATTCAGAATCACCCCAGACCTGGTCTAACCTTGACAGATATTATTAGGCTGTGTATATCAACCAGATCATTTATGCTTTTACTTTCCTTAGTTCTCAGGTCTAACATATATATAGGAGATCTTTAAAAAATGGACAAGTCAATTGTTCCTTGTGGGAAATATGCCTTGGTTTTTTATTGCCCAAATTGAACTTTTAAGTGCTAACACTTCAGGGCTGTCTACAAAATCAGTTGATGTTAACTTTGTGTTTACAACTATAATACATCAACCTTGTGTAAAAGCAAGCTAGTGTTGTGTTAAGTACAGTAGATACTCAGCTTCCTGTAGTTTTACCACTTTTGTATTGATGATCTATAGTCAAAAGGGCAATAAAGTATACGTATCCGAGACTTAGAAAAGCTTTAGTTGTTCCTATAAACTCTCAAGACTTACAAAAGGTTTAGTTGTTCCTATAAACTCTCGGTTCTGATGGGAATCTGAGTTTCTACATCAAACTGTTTGGTATCAAGGATGTGTATTACCATAAAACTTCACAGCAATTATTGTCACAAAACAGAGCAAGGTTGTCTCAAAAACTCCACCTTTACCAAAAGATATATTTACAAATATTTAACTAAAGTTCATTACAAATATAATGCACAGTACAAATATTAGTACAAGTAATTACATTATTACAGGTCTAGTAACACAAAGCACAGTACAAATATTAGACAAGTAATTACATTATTACAGGTCTGTTAACAAAGCACAGTACAAATATTACCATATGGTGTTAGCTGTGATTGTTTTCTATATTGAAACCTGTTTGATATGCATTACCAAAAACATGCAACAAATTTTGTTACAAATTAAGTGGTTTTTCTCCGGATACTCCGCTTTCCTACCACACTAAGACCCCCCATGCGCTAACATCAGGGCCAACAAGAGTGATTAATATAAGTTGACATAACTTGTTTCATAATTGTTGTAAAATGAATAAAGTTTATATTTCATATATATAAGTACATAGTTTACACTATACAGTAATTATATATAATTACATGCTAAAGGCCAGGTTTACATGTGGGCGGGTATAGATTTTAACATTTTGATATTTGACTTGGCGAAAGGTTTCCTGTTTACAGTATGTATTTCACCTTCATGCCAAAATAACATATTTTGAGATACAAGTATTTGCCGTTTGGTTCTTAGCAGTAAATCAACCGTGCAACTGCTTCATTTTTAGCATCAGTTCATTGCATTGAAATTCCTTTTATAATGTCAGGTTTTGCACCAGGCTTTTATGATGTTGTGTCACTGCTCTGAGGATTGTTGAACGAGGAAGACTTAGAATCCTGTGGGTCTGTCAAGAGCTTGTCAGCTGAGGAAAGAGGGCTTGCAGTTTTCTAAGGCATTGCAAATATCAATAACATGATTCTCAAAAGGTCAAATGCTTTGGCTATATGACTTAAAGGAGACGTTTTTTCATGATATTAATGTATGTTTGACTGTAATATAGATTATGGTCAGGGAGAGTTTGTTGTGTGTCCCACTATTGTGTTAATTTGTGGTAGTTATTTCCCTTGTTCTGTTGCATTTTCAATTTTCCATTTAAAAGTTTTAAGTTACTTAATTTTACTATCTATTCACCATGTCCACCTATGGAAAGAATCAGTTTTGCCTGTTGTTCAATTCATTTGACTGAAATCTGTGTTCAAGAAAGTTTATGATACAGTTTCGCAAGGTTGTTTCGCAAGGTTTCTGTCCGTAGTTCAACAGTCTGTCAACAATTCCTTTAAAAGCCTACTAGTCCAGAATGGCTGAATGGATTTTAAGTAAATATAGTCTGGAGCATTTTTTCGGAAAAGGACATTCAGTTTATAAATTGAGGATGTGGCTTCCCGCTAGGTGCAGAAAGATGGAGCTATTGTGGACTTAGAAATCACCTAACTTACCATCAGCTACAAACTTCTAAAGCGTCGAGTCAGTTTCAAATCGGTGCCCAAGTGCCAATTCCAGAACGAGGCTCCCTGGCGTACCTTTGTGGCAGGGCCTAAAACCCGTAACCGCACGGCATTTACTCGATCGTAAACCACAACCGAGCCAAAAGGGAAATAGAGGTAATCTTTTGAATCCTTCTTCTGAACTGATTGAGAGGAGAGATTTGAAGCAGATTCGATTTAGAATCTTGAGCATCCTTGAGCCAAGGAAACTCAACAACTAAGTCAACGTTATTGTAGATAGAATTTGATAGAACTTGCTCCACAGACTTCATTTCTGATCAAAAAATCACAAAACTTCATCACATGTTCACAAAACTTTATCTCTTGTTCTTAATATTTTGCAAGGGTATTTGTATTGTCTGCAATGCCTTGTTAACAGTGTAGGTACAATGAATAGAATAATAGTGGCCGTGGGCTTCAAATTTAATTTAATTTCATATTATGCGTTATACCCATCTTAGTAGTTATCATTTGAGATATCTGGTGTTAATTCTTAAACAGGTCTGATTCACATAGACAGTTTATATAGTTGCAAACTTTCATAGGTTTCATTATCCAGTTATACATGAAATTCTTGAGAGCTACGTTTCATTGTGTGCCCAGATCATTTCATGTATAAACATTGAAATCATCAAAGACTTTACATGATATTTAGGAGCTGTTATTTCTTATTCACAATTAGTGTCTTATCTTACTGCGACATGGACAAGATTATTAATATTTGTCTTTTTTACCACTTGCTGAAAAATGTAAAGTGACAGGAGACCTTTTAAAGGTAAGTCATGTAGGAGGCCCGAGTCTCTAGTTGGAAGGTTTGTCAAATCAGCAGTGACAATTAGGCCATCAACGGGAAGGCTATAGCGTCTCGACCAGAATGACGACGGTGTAGGAAATCTCCCTTGTGCTGTAAACAACGAAGCTTAACTGATAGAGCTGTCTGTGGAACAAGTGAATGCTATCACCAGCTAGTATGTGCCCCTTCAGTGTGGGGCTTCTCCAGAGAACCTGTAAGAGGTGGCACACAACGCATTTTATTACAGTGGTCATCTAATCAATCCTAAAAATTATTTTTTCCTGCAATAGTAGGAAGACTAAATAACTGAATAATTTCTTTTCTAAAGTATTGGAATTAAACAATTGTGTTTTTGAAAACTTAAGCGCTCTTCATGTTACTATGTTGAAATACTTTTTGTGTTGCTTTGCTGAAATACTCTTTGTGTTCCTATGCTGAAATACTGTGTAACTATGCTGAAATACTCTTTGTGTTACTATGCTGAAATACTCTTTGTGTTGCTATGCTGAAATACTGTGTAACTATGCTGAAATACTCTGTGTTGCTATGCTGAAATACTCTTTATGTTACTATGCTGAAACAGTGTTCTTGTTTTTATGCAGAGGTATTTTTATCATTCTGAAATACTCTTTATGTTGTTATGCTGAAATATTATTTATATATTATTATGTTAGAAAAATAGTATTTGTGATATTCTGAAATATTGTTGTTTTTTACTATGTTTAAATACTGTAGGTGTTTTAATCCTGAAGTTTGTGTTACTATGCTGAAATGATGGGCTATTTTAGCATAGCAAAATTGATCTTTCAGCAGAATTTCACAAACATCATTTTAGGATGACAAACCAACAAAAGTGGGAAAAATGTTTCTTTAACTTTAGTGAAATGGCTTTCCAGTCAGGGCAACTGGAAGTGTTTAAAGCATTGATCCATAATCCGTTGAGACTACACACAGCCAACTGTACACACAGCCAAAGATTAAAAGTGCAAACACGAAAAATGCATATGTATATTTTTTTCTAAGTAATGAACGAATCGTAGATGTGGCAGACCTACTGGTGTAACTGTCGCATGTGTCACAGTCTGTCAGTGACCATGTTCACACATAGTTACACCTACTTCTACCTGGTGATTTCACATACTGTTTTGTATGTCAAAACTTTATGTTGGAGTGTCCTGTACTAAAAATTAGCTATTATCTCTTTATTAGATCGCCTGGCTTTTGGAACAGGTGAGCTTATGCTGTTTTGTGTTGTCCAGCATCCACTGTTTTCTTTACACAACTTCTTTAAAATAATCAAGTGGCTTAGTGTGATAATTTTTATTCAGTATCATGCTGAGATGAAGGGCTATCATGTTTGTTCAGATGAATGACCTTGACCAACTTTCTAGGTCACAAGGCCAAACATGTAGCATTTTTTTTCTTTCAAATTACTAAGAGGTCGAGGGCTATGATATTTGGCAGTGGCAGGCTAGGAAGGCTATCAAGTTGGTTCAAATGAATGACCTTAACCAGCTTTCAAAGTTACAGAGGTTAAATTAGTTAAAACCATTAAAACAAACTTCTTCTAGATAGCCAAGAGCTTCTAAGGGTGATGATGTATGGTAAGTAGCAATATTGCTAGGATGAAGGGCTTTCAAGTTTGTTCAAATGACCTTCACTCACTTTCATGGTCACATTGGTAAATGAATAAAAGAAACTTCTTCTCAATAACCAAGAGGTCTAGGGTCATGACAGTTAGCTTGCCGCTTGCTGGAGTAGTGGGCTTTCAAGTTTGTATTAGATTTTAACACATTGTGAAGGTCATTCCATTGAATACCAGATGAGCAGTATAAGCCCATTAGGCCTTTTGTATTCCGAGCTATGGCCATTCGTTCACTATTGCAACCCTCTGTGATGGCAGAGTGCACATGTTCTAAGTGTACAATGAAATTGGGTCATGTACCAAACTTAAACAAACAGAGCTAAAGTCCTTCTTTTTCTCCATTTTTGATGCTGAAATTAGCACGGAAGTGGGGGACTATTGATTACTTGCAACACTTTGCCTTGTTTCTTATTATTTTCAATTTAAAAAAAAAAATGTAAAAAGTTGCTTCCTCTTAATTTTCTGATTGTCACTGACAGCAGGTCAGATCAATTTCCAGAGTGGCACACAAAAGTATACTAATTGATTAACTGGTTTTTAATAGGAAGCATATAATCAGAGTACAGTTTTTTAGAACCAATCACATTCAGTTAATGATGTTTATAGTGTTATGGAATGTTTTTAACAACTGTTTTATCATGGCCTTTCATTAGGCACGTACACTTGTGTACATTTTGTTTGTTCTAATTTTGGTCCACCTGCAATAGAGTAACTACAGTTATAGCCTTATTAGGTAAAGGTGCTCTTAGTTATAATTACTAGGACAATTATACCAGGCAATGCAGTAGGACATTCATTCTTCAAGTATTGAATTTTTCAAAAAGAGTTGACAAATATGTGTCAACATGTCCTGTCGAAGTTTCAGTAATTAACTGGGTCAGATCTATCAGAATGTGTCTCCCTCTCTGTGATATTACCACTATGAATGTGGGAGTTTTCAAACTAAATCTCCAAACGATACTCTTTCATGACGTGCAGGTTCTCCAACTACGTTACAATATCTGTTCACAACAACTCCTGTGCGATGTACTGTATGTAAAGGAGTTTTAACTCATTCACCCCTGAAGACACATTTGAACTCCTCCAATTCAAAGGTTGGAATAGTTCATTATGAAATTTCAGGGGTGAATGAGTTAATGGGCCCTTACTGTGTCCACTGTACTGTTATATCTGAACAAGTATGTTTCACCCTAGATGCCATTCTGATTGTAACGTCTTTAGCATATCAAATCAATGCCTTAGGATTTCCATTGGATCAGTGAGAAAGATTATTAATGTGAAAAGACTCTCAATACTATTTTCTCCCATCTCTGATTTGTATTAGAAAAATATTTGAATATTTCCTAGCTCTTGTCACGACAATATTGTGTACTTCTTAGTAAAATTACCTCTTTGAACTGGAATTTCCAAGAATTTATGGCACACTTAAAAAATGTTACCGGGTAATCAATACTATGTTTGTAACAAGGAAACCTTACATCCTGACATAAGTTTTCATGCAACTGTAAACTATGTGACACGCCATGATATAAATCCTGTCATGTAATTTATACTGGTACACAGAAAACTTCCTCTGGTAATTTAAAGTTATGATGGAAATAAAAACATGTTTCCTTTTTTGAATCACTTTTTCCCTGAAATCCTGAGGTCCATATCCGTACTATCTGGTCTGTACATTACTTACTGCAGTAAAAGGCTAGCATATATGTTCCAAGGTCATTGTGAAGGTCATGGAGGTAAGTTATCCTTTAAATCTTAAAATAAGTTCCTTACCTACATTAGCAAGGAAAGCTTACATCCTAACAAGTTTTCTCAAGGATACCAGGAGGTATAGAGTCATACAGATATATGTGTGCAGTTAGCTTGGTAGAACAGAAGGCTATCAAGTTTGTTTAAATGAATAACCCTGATCCATTTTCAAGGTCAAAGGTGTCAAATATGTTATAAACATCTGTCTTTTACCAATACAAGATACTTGTAGTCAGTATGTTTTACCTGTAGCCTGGTTATATCAACAACCCGATACAAGACATTACTAGGAAATGTTGGTATGTAATGAAGCTAAGACAGACGCTTCCTGCAATGATCAAAATAAGGTAGGTTAGCTTCTAATACAAAGATATATATTGACTCATGGGAAGATACTGACACGAAACCAGGTATTTTTGATAATGTCATATATGAAGCAGATACAGACAAATGTGTTTTGGTTATCGACCTCACATGTACATTATAATTTGAGTATACTATGCACAAGGCATTTTTATGCCCCCGCCATGAAATGGGGGGGGGGGGGGCATATAGTGTTGCCCATGTCCGTCGCATCCCGTCCCCTCCCGATTCAAACTTAGCAACTTCATTCTTTGACAGATTTTGGTCAAACTTTATACAAAGGTACAACCCTCCATAAAATGGGGGGCCATATAGTGTTGCCCATGTGCGTCCCGTCCCGTCCTGATTCAATGTAAACACCCATCCTGTCCCGTCCCGTCCCGTCCCGATTCAAACTAAGCAACTTCATTCTTTGACAGATTTTGGTCAAACTAAGTACAAAGGTCAAGCATGAGCACTTCGGACATCGTTGTGTTTCAGGGATCCAAGGTCAAGGCCAAGGTCACACTTGCTATATATAGAAAATCATCAAC